>JAQIWG010004170.1:0-16515 GCA_034695025.1 Chamaedrilus cognettii | reverse complement strand
TATATATAGAACTTGTGTGCTACACACGGTGCCTCATTTATTTTAAAAAACCAAAAAAAACATGACATCAATAACCCTGAAAAATTTAATCACGATTTTACAGTACGTAGTCAAAGTCAGAAACCGCGACGACAATGAATGGGTCTAGGACTATTTATAACGTCATCAATCTCGTCGGCCACAAAGAAAGTCATGTGAGGTGGATTGGTACATGGGTAAAGGGTTGCAGTTTAAGGACCGTGTGTAGGAACGAAGACGATTACAGTCCAGTATGCGTGAAGGGCCACGCACAGAACGCTTCCACCTCTTCAGTCGCCTTTTGCGAATTGGCTTGCAGGGGGTTAAAAATATGGTGAGTAGCTTCTTGTTGTTTTATGTACATGTATAGGCTATGCTGTTTACTACATTGAAAAAACACACAATATCATGCATGTGATGACAATAATTAAATACAGAAGTTACAGCGATGAGCCTAAGGCCTCCTTTCCACGATGCATATTTTGCATGCAATTTTGCATCCAGCCATGTTAAGAAAATTACAATGTAAAATATCCTTAACCGGGTTTCATGCACGGCTTGTTCGTTAACTGGGCACCACGCAACGAACGTAACTTGCAATACGGTTGCATTCAAAATTGCACGCAAGATTGCGTGCAACATTGCATGCAAAATTGCATGCAAAATGTGCATGGTTGAAAGAGATAATAAATGTTGCAAGTTGCAACATGCAAATCCGCATAGCGCCGAACATAACGCTAAGTTACGTGGGAACCAGCAGAGAAAGAAGAAGCTCGAGGCATCCAGCTTCTCACCGATACTTTATCCTTCTTGTGACAAAGCCTTCATTACAGGGTCTTCCGAGCAGTCAGACGTGATTGGCTTCCACACATAGCGCACTAGGGGCGGTTTCAGAAATGTAGGGGAGGCGGAGGAGATTACTGGCACCAGCCGATACTTTACACTCCTTGTGCAAAACTCACTACGGAGGGGGGGGGTTCTGACAGAATTTTTTCCTAACACAACTGCCTTTACTTAACCCCCAGTCGGATGTTCTTGCTTAACTTCGCGACTTTGCGACTTTGCCACCTTGATTAGCAAAGCACCCTTCTCCTCGACACGCAGCGAGCCTCGACGAGTCTGTCGGCACGGCGCTATTTTGAAGCCTTTTTCATCACGTTTCTTCCCTATAAAAAATGCGCAGCAAAACCAATGATGTATCAACCAAATTTAACGTCTCACGTTGGTGAGGGAGGGGATGATTGCATAATTGACTAAAAATAAACTTAACAGACTAGTGGAGGGGGATGCGTCCCCTCTCATCCCTGGCGTAGAACCGCCCCAAGCACGCTGCACATGTATGCAATAGCGTGCAAACCGTTCGTATGGCATTCTGACCGACAGCGAGGATTGTCGTAGGACAACACGGCGACGTTTTTTTACTCACCGTTACTCATGCAGCTAAATTGATTTTTTAAGCCCAACCTTAACCCCATTCCTAACCCTAATTTGAATCCTAAAACTCACCCCGAAACTAACCCTAAACCTAACCATAGACTAATCCCGACCTTAACCCTTGAAAAACGCGCAAAACCAATCCATCGTTTGCTGCTGCAGGTTTAGCCGCTACTCGTGTTCTGTATTCTGCGGCGCGAAAATCGCACTGGACTTAATTATTGCAGAACTAAATTTTCTCAGGTTTATTGTGAGGCATTGTATGCATTTCCGTTTTCGAACAAAATAAGACATTAATAGTCAGACACGAGTGTTTAAAACGGAAAGGGAAAGAGCATCGCTTGCCTGAATCGTAACCTCATAAGTGACTGGTGACTATAGAACAGATTTTAAAGAAGACGGTATGAATATAGTAGGCCTGCTATTATAATGCAATGGCAATTTCAGTAAGCCATAGGTAGCAGCTTAACATAAGAATTCAAGATACGTAGGATAAGTGGGGCTAAATCGATACAAGATAAGTAGGGCTAAATCGATACAAGATAAGTAGGGCTAAATCGATACAAGATAAGTAGGGCTAAATCGATACAAGATAAGTAGAGCTAAATAGTTAAAATAGTTACAAATTGAGTTGTAGTAAGTACGCAAAAATGAGAACTTCTTTAGAGTATTACAATCTAATTAAGATACACGTAAAGGATCTAGATAAGGACCTAGCTGTAAAGTCAATATTACATTTAAATGACCTGTTTACGGTAACACAATCTTATTATTACAATCTTATTACATAATTAGCCTGCACATATATCGAGTTCCATAAGCAAGTGAAGCTGACAAGTCTTTTATGGGCAATTACATTAATTTCAGCAGAAGCTCGATAGATTGCATTGCTTGTAGCTGAGTTCCGAAATGAAGGTCGCAAAAAGAAGTTGGCAGAGTTTCTAGTATCATATAGGCTTAAGTGAAATAGTTAAAGTTTGGGTAAGCCCGCTTTAAGCTTTACTTTTATCAGCCATAATTCATCACAATGTCATGGGATATTGATCACATTCATCGCTTGCAACAACAATCAAATTAATGCATGCTCTTTTTAAGTGTGTATGATCTCACCGTTACTTTGACATCGTTTAATGAAAATAGAATCTAGTAATTTATTTATAATTAAGCAAGCAAATTGACACTCAAGCTCACAACGCGTCTGCCATTCTGATAATTTCGATTAGTCTTAGTAAATTCAATTGATGCGTTTTGCGGCGAATCGTTTAACGCGAAAATCTCGTGCTAGTTTTAATAGCCTTTACAACAATTTAATGGGTCGAGTTGGTTACACTGATAATTACGTTATTGTCGTGCGAAGAACATCAATGAGCGCTTCAGGGAGCAGCAGCTGCACTGCCTACTCGCATGTAGTTAGCTCAAATTAGATCTATTTGTTTGAGTTAATTCCTATATTTCTTCTCATCCAACGTTCGCTTGATGAATAAAATCGCCCCCCGTTCGCGTAATAAATCGAATACGAACACGACGTCGTTGTTTAACGCAATCAACCCTAATTCGATCAATATTACATGAAACGATGAAATAATTTTGTCGAAGCCATGACGAAATCGGTTAATAACTTAATAGGTGTTCAGGCGCAGCGCGAGAGAAAGGGTGCACACTTCATGTTTTCGTCGCCGATGGCGCTGGACGGGAAACGCAAAGGAAATTAGCAATCCAAAACTCGATTAAAGTCAAAAACTAGGCGCGGAATCCGTATCTAAGAAACCAAACTATTGCTAATATAAATCTGATAGGACATAGTGCTAGTTCGTATTGTTCGATCCCGGTAAAAATTTCCAGTATTGTATTGTGTGAGCGTTTGTTATTTGTGGAATAACGATTGTTTTAGAGTTGTCTATCATCATTTTACTGCTCGTATCCGTGAGAGGTAGAAGATGACGATTGTTTGCTTTGTTTTTTTATAGCTTAGGGACCGTGTGTAGCACAACTACATGTATATACAATCCGGTTCTGTGCAAGGGAGCCCGCACAAAACCGCTCCCCTTCTTTAGTCTCCTTCTACGACTCGCCCGGAGAGCTCCGGGCACGCCAATTCTTTGTTTCCCGGCCTGCAGGGGGCATAAAACATGGGTCTATAACGTTTTAGTGGTTGTACTGTGTACGGTACATTGCTTCTTCTTCGTCGGATCCCGAGCAATCTTCGAAAATAAGATTGCTCGGAATCCGCCTCGGAAGATGTAATGTACCATTTTTTTGTCTTCATGGTCGGCGTGTTCCGAACATCGATGTTCTCACGAGCGTCTTCTCATGAAATTGAAGCATATTACGAGAAGATGGGATGATTCATGAGCGTTATATGGCGGTTAACGATGGTTCATAGAAAGACTACTGGAAAGACGCCTCTGAAGACAACTGGGAAGACGTCCGGAAAATGTGGTGCACGCGCACAGTCCGAAAGACACTCTTAAACGACCGCGGAACCTGCGTCTTCGTCGCCGTGTTTAGAACCCGCGGGTTTCCGCAAGACGGGTACGCTCACTTTTAGAATACGAACATGTACGGTTGTAGAAGCAGGGGCGTTCCGTCATATGGGGGAGGTCGGTGGCCCGACCTTCGGAAAGGTGGCCCTACCCTTAACCATGAGTGGCCCTACCTGGCCCGACATAAAAAAGTTGAAGTGGCGCAACCTTTACCTTGTAAAAAGTAGTAGTGGCCCGACCTTTAGGTCAAAGTGGGTCTGAGTTACAGTTATAGTTGCATCTGTGAAAAAATAATCTGTCCGCACCCGCCCCCCCCCCCCCCGCCCTCCTCCCCGTTAGAAGGCTCTCTAGCCTGGCCCGACTTTTGGCTGAACCCACGGGATGCCACTGTGCAGAAGAGAAGTGCAATTGACAAAATTAGCCGCCCGTGGGCGTAGTAGTATTGCAGCACCGCTAGCCGGCATTCTTTGTGGTAGATGTTTTCAGACAAATGAGTGGCCAAAGCACGAAGAGTTTAATCTTTATCGATGCAGTAACGACGCAGTTTAATTTTTAACATTTAATTGCGCGAAAGATTTCCAATTTCGTTTTTAGTTTCATCATCCAATAGCTTAATATCGCGAAGAAAAAAATCATATCTCCATATAATCCATTTAGGCATACCACCTGTGAAAATGAGCGCGAACACTATAATTTAAAATTATGCTAGTACTACATGCAGGCTGGTTGGTAACCACGTGCTAATAGGCCTCACTATGATTGAATAATTCACTTAAAGAATATACTCGAAATGCTTGTTAGAGCTCGATGATAATGTATATCATGGGAAAGCAGGTTGTGCATAGGTTAGGCTGGTTTCCATGAGCGGTTCCAGAAATTGTTGTTGGGGGTGGATAACACGTACCAGCCGATACTTTTCCGTCTGGTTCAGAACTTGCGACCGGGGTGGGGGGTGCTGACCATGCAGGGGTGGATCCAGCCCGTCATGGAGGCAATCGCCCCCATCGCCCTCCCCCCCTCCCGTGGATCCGCCAATGGTGCTGACTTCAATTTTTCATTACACATGGGATGATAGTAATGATTGGCAGCTGTAGTCACCAATCTAGTGTTGTGCTTAGGGATATATTCCTCGGATAATATCCTAGGACAATATTCCTTGGATAATATTCATAGGATATTATCCTACATTCCTATGATAATATTCCTAGGACAATATTGCTAGGATAATGTTCCTAGATCCCATCACCGGTGGTTCATGAACGCCCACGAAATTTCTGTATCTCGAAGGGCTTCTCCAATAAGGATCCGTTAAGAAAACCATACAAAGTGATACGGACTATAATTATCTCAAAACGGAATATGAACTGTTGAGAAATACGTCAAAACAGAGTGATGACTAAAAATAATAATGCCTCAAAAAATTATAGCCTAATATGTAATCCTACTGTTACGCTAAAGGTACTCAAAAACAGTCAGCCTCCCCCCCCCCTCCTCCCGCTCATGCACAAAGTTAATTCGGAATTTTCGTAGGGTATGTTACGAGTAAATCGTAGAGCGTAGAGTCAATAAAGCGTAGAGGCAATCCGCATTGGTAACATTGCTATAGCAGAAAGGATAATACGAAAAATCTGTTGTTCTTCAATTATCGTTTAGTCGGTGCTTACCATTATCGAGATTATTTTCGTGTTATTTGTACAAAATTGAAACCGACTCAGCTAAATCGACAGACATCAGTCTAATTTTGTCAATCGAAGGCACGTGATGATAATTAAGCAAAGCTACGAATGGGAGTTTTATGCCTCTGGGAAAGTGCAGTGGTTAATTACCGAATTGATACGCTGATACACTGAATACACAATTCAGCTAGGCGATATAGATTCAAACAATGCTGCGATATTCCAATTGATTCGTTTAAAAATTGATTCGTTTAAAAAGGACAAACTTGAACCAATCGCTGTCATTCACGTCTACTGTTCGTCTTCTCTCAGAACGCGGTATGTGCTCTCGTACAAATCTTTTGGCCTGATATTCGCGTACTCCATTCTTACAGTATCACAAATATGTTTGCAGATATTCGCAATAAATAACATATTTTTAAAAATCGCAATGCTGTCGTCAATAGAAAATACTCTGAATATTGTAACTTCTGTGCTTCTGAAAAACTACCAAGATTCTGGAAACTACGACAGAAAGTCGGAAAACTTCAATAATTTCGGTCTCGACATAGATTAAAACTAGTTTGTCCTCAATTCTGATGATGGTAAGTTTGCAGTTAAAACACATTTGTTTCTTTTAGGTATTTTGCATTAAAATTTGATTTTGTAAGATATCAGTATGGGCCTAACCGTGACCAAGTGCTCAGATTAAGCTTAGATTAAGAATTATTCTTGGCCTACTATATCGTTGGAAATGTGTTTTAAAAAAACTTCAAAAATTATCAATGGCCTAACGCGTTGTTTAAAGCATTTTAATTATTCCTTTGCAAGTCGTCTAACCAACAATGATGAATAAAATTTATCCTAAATATCAGGAATGATGTGTGTCATGCATCATGTAGCCTACTTCCACAATGTACTCAGAGGCGACTCAGAATAGCGCACAGGACATAAGATTGAAAACGTGACAAGTCTAAAAAATGAAATACGAGCGCTGCATTCTGAACGTAGTCTCAGACTACGGCGAGAATTATTTCCCAAACCGTTATGTCATTATTTAAGCTTGTGACGTCTTCAATCTCACGCCTTGTTTACGTTCCGACGTCTAAAATAAAACGCGCTTTGATTCGATTTGATTTAGCTGACTTCCGCCGATGCTGCAGGTTGATCTAGGCTATAGTCAGGATGCGTGCGAGTACCGTTACGCTCGGACTCGGAGTCCTTGCCTTGGTCGCAGTCCTTTTTCTCTGCTCGACGGTGCACGGCACACCAGCCGCCAAGCAAGCGAAGGCACGCCACCACTTCAACGATCTTGACACCAAGGAACGCCGCCACTTCGACGACCTTGACGCCAAGGATCGCAGCCACTTCGTCGACGTTTATGCCAAGGGAAGTCGCCACTTCGACGACATTTTCACCAAGGGAGGCCCCGACGTCGATGCGATCCATGCGAGGGGGTTGGCTGCCACCGCGCGCAACCTTGCCAAGAGACAACTCATGAGGAACGAGGAGATGGAGGCGAAGAAGATGGAGGAGAAGAAAGCGAGAACTCAGCACGAAAAAAAGTCAATGGCCAAGGTGCTCCGATACGGAATTTTCTATTTAATCTTATTATTGTTATAATGATTGTTTTTATACGTGAATGCAGATTGAAGAGGAAGTTTAAAATTGGTTTGACATATAAACGATGGGGATTGCATGGGTTTAGGCACGCAGATGGTGATGTAATTTTATCGCCACTAGGAGTGAAAAACCAATAGGCATTGTAGCGTCTTCAAAATTTTTTGGTTTATGGAATGATGACCCAAATTTCGTGTGTTGGATGGTATGATCAAGGTGCAGGTTAGATCTACATTCTTGAATGCAACGACGGTCTCGTGGTTAGATCGAAATATGGCTAAGAATCTCACAGAATCCTTCACAAGTCATCCCAATATATTTTCTGAATCAAGCAAAATTCGTTACAGCGTAGAATTATTTGACTTTTTATGCTAAGCAATTCAATCTAGCTTTTATATGCTAAGTAATGTTTATGAAATGCACTTTCTCAGTGTTTTGCGGCAACATTATTAAGATATTTTGGCAAGCAGTATACCTATATGTAAATGGTTCGCAATTTAGTCCTCTTTCTAGGGATGCAAGCATTTCGAAAAATTTCATCATTGGCAAGTTACAGCTACGAGTTTGGTGCCTCCTTTTTGACTCACTTTTCCTTCATATCTGCATTATTATTATATATTCAATTTAGTATATTTTTACATTTTTATTGTGTGCCTCTGCAGATAGCAGAAAAGTGGAGAAAGCGATCTGGAGATGATGAGGCCTTCGATGACATTATCGGATAGTGGCCTATCTTGGCCGCTGTATACAAGCCTATATATTACAGGCTACCTAACTCTATCCTCAGTGCCATAGACCACTATAATTACTGGCTAGGCTTTAGCACTATATCTATAATAAAGACAGGTCATAGCAGTCATTGAAGATTTGAATCAGTTTTTGTTATTTTTGGGTGTTTGCCCGACAAATGGCAGAAAAGTGGAGAAAGCGCTCCGGAGATGATGAGTTCTTTGATGATATCATCGGATAGTGTCTTCAAGTTATAGCCCACCCTGGCCGCTGCACAAGTCTGTAGGCTTCACTCGACTACTGTAACTATGCTGGTTATGCCTCAAACAGTTCCAGGGACTATACTTAGCCAATGAAGGCGTGACAATGAAAAATTCGAATTAGTTCTTGTTATTTTGTGTGTGTTTGCCCGACAGAAGGCTGAAAATGGGAGAAAACGCTCCGGGGATGATGACGACGCGTTCTATATTGACATCATCGGCTAGAGTCACTGGCTTCTCCGCTAGGCTAGGCTACGCTCGACTATATTGGGTCAGCTAAATTGTAGGCCAACATAGACTACTATACGGTTGCAAAATTTTACTGATTAAGCTACGCTATAGGGGCTTTTAGTTAGCCAATGCTACTAAAATCACTGGCTATGGGATGAACTCTGCTTGGCTACTTAGACTGCCAATTTAGTCGCCGACTGGGCTATAGAATCCTAGAGCATGGCCTGCATTGATTTCACTGTGTTTCTACTAAAGAGAACAATACTTTGTGCATCGTTCGGGGGCAGTATCCATCAGCAAAATACGTTCAAATATTTGACCTATCGATCGAACTCGTGCCTATTATTATTGCGCTATTCTATTAATTATACATCTACTTCGATATCTGGATTTATTTCACAACTGTTGGTCAAACTCGTTGTTTTCAGTAGCCCACATCTTTCAGAACCAATTTCATTTGTAGACCTACTATTACTTGGCAAGTTGGCAGCAGCATGTAAGAAAAATATTAAACTCTATAAAATAATAAACTATTTAACGTAAACAGTATTCTATTATATACTTTATTATTTGTAAATTCACCAGATACAGTCAAGTAATAAAACAGTTCGAGTACACTTTTATTTAAATTCATGTCTTCGTGCTGGGAAACACGAAAATTCGAGCAAATACGCTTTTAGGACTTCACAAATATATCTCAATTAACTGACCAAAATTAAAATCGTTTCGATCCAAGGACCTGAAAACCGTTAGTAGTTGACACAACAAAATTAAACTTAATTCGATCAATCGACCTAAATGTCAAGGTGAGGGGACCAGGACTTCGGCATAGGCCTAAATGCCAAGGCAGAGTTAATTTGAGCCCTGGTGAAACCGGCGTACCGTAACGGTACGCCGCCCTCTTAAGGAACTCGCGTTGTCGTACGCCTGGGCCTTTGAAAAAGGAGTAGCCTATATACTTAGGCATACAGGCCTATATACATGAGCCTATATTATATCCGCGAGAACCATCGACCTCATTAGACTATGCAAACAGACGTTACGCCAACAGATCTTAAAAACCGCGTTGGCCTACGCCTTGTTCGTTGATTTTTACGCGTAATGCTACACCTACCCGCATCGAATTAGGCGCATAATTTTTTAAGTTTTATTTTTGACTTACCACACTTACCTAAATTGACCCTCGTCATAGGCTGTTGACTTGACTTGACAGCTTCGGTTAGGCTGGTTCTGTTGCTCATTTCCTAGCGCAGAATAGTGAATTGGCGCCGTCCAACTTAGGACGAGAACTGAAAACAGATAGTTTAAAGGCCGATGCCCGTCGGCGTTAGTTCGCCCACAAATGACCGCTTTAGCTCATCGTCTTCCGCAGATTTTGTGCAATTCAAGACGGTTGCAGCCGTCTCAAGCCGCGGGCGAAATAGTGTCTACTGACGAGCACAACATGCAGTGGAGAAAACAATTATTATCACAAAATTAATTTTGCAGCGACCTGGATGACAGAGGGTCGAGTCAGCGTGCCCAGTTGACGGCCCAGTTGCCGGCCATGCTCATTCCAGTCTAAAACCTCTAACCCCCAATCGCTAACCTAGCCCTAACCAGGGGCGTAGCTAGACTTTTTCAAATCAGGGGCAAATAGGGGGCAGGCACATGCCCTGGGATGACAGTAAGTTGATTCCGAAAAGATTTAAGTTGACCTCGTTTTTGTCAGTGATCTCGCTATCACCGAAGAATGCATCCAATCGCAAGGTGATGAGATGGCAATCGATGTAGACTCACACGCCTTATTCACACCCGACTCAACACATTGAGCACTGCGTGTCTTTGCGCTCAATATATATGATCCAATACAAAATATTACTTGTCTTGCCAACTAGGGGAAGGAGGGGGGCAGCTGGAGGCAGACGTTTTATCTGGGGAGGGGCAGCTGCCCCGGGGGGGAGGCAGCTGCCTCTCCGGCATTTACGCCACTGACCCTAATCCTATAAAGCAGCTTGCGTTATAACCCAAACTTGCCAGTTTCAACTGGATCATAACCCAAATACCCTAGCCCTAAAACCCTGACCTCAAACTATATTTAGCCGATCTAAAATTTATTAGATTAGCATTGTTTGAGCAGCGAGCAAGTTGAGCAAGATCTAATGGCCTACGGCCATAACCTAAATGTTTAGCTCGAAATTGGAGCAGACAGCTTGGAAGTATCGGCAGAATTTAATCAACATAAAAACTGTTTTAACTAAACTGAAGCAAAGTCATCAAGAAAGCGTTGCACTTACATCAAGCAACGTCTTTCGATTCTGTTAACTGCAGAACTCCAATGCCTAGAAATTTAGTTTCAGACTTTGCGAATTTTGGCAATCCTTTTCATAGACTATTTTACCATCGGTCCAAAATTAAAACACTCGGCTGCCACACTGAGGTCAATCATCAAATTCAGATGTCACTTAGCAAATTCAACTACCGGTAGTTCTGTAGCAGTGCTTCAACCAATAGCGGCCACTGCAGCCGCTATCGGTTGAAGTACCGGTCTTACTTCTCTAAAAAATTAATCTAACTTATCTAATTCCAAATGCGACCCAAATTCCGAAAAAGAGCACCGTTTAAAAAAAATGAAACGTTAACGTTCACATATTATCCTTGACACATCACGTCATTATTCGGCACACGAGTATGGCTTTATAGTGGCCGCATTATTCTCGCGCGAAAACGCATCACCGTTGCCGAAAAACTGACGCCTCGTGAAGGACAGGCGAAAATGCGAACTCAATTACTGCACCAGCTGCAGCTGGAAAAGCGTGAGGACGTTGGCTCTTGTGTACAGCGCGAGAATGGAATCTGCGCCAATCTATCTTGTCTCTTGATAATTTGCATACCGGCGGAAGGAAATTTTGAAATGAAATGAGGCAGGTCTAAACAAAGCCTAGCGCTAACCTGTCCTTAACCCTGACGGTGCCTTGATCCTAAATTGCTAACCCTATTGCTGTCTTAACACCGATGTTTTCTCTAAGCTGCGCGTGCGCCCAATTGCGCACAGATTTCAGAGAAACCGCGCACAGAAAAATGAGCTGTCGGCTAATAAATAACAAATAACATAGTTCAAGTAAACGATGATTCTTAACATCATACATTATTTTCACTGTTTTCAACGTTTCATTATGCTACTGCAATATAACAGTCAAACTTGACTTATTATTCATGAAGATTTAATTATTTTCATAGAAATATTACATGAAAAAAGCACGCAAACAAATTCAGAAAGTGCACAAGAGATTCATTCAAGATTTTAAAAGACGTGCACACTACTTCTTTCGGGCGCTCACTGACTTTTTGGTTTAGTGGAAACATCGCCTGACCTTAATCTAAATCGTAGCTTATTAAAGTTTCAATAACGACAAATTGCTGCCACCGGCATGCAAATTAGCAAGAGCCGAGATTGATTGGCGCAGATTCCTTTCTGGCGCGCCGCGCGCGCTGAGCTCAGCCGTGTTTGCGGATAATAAGCCTGCCAATCTGCGCTGACAGCAATCCAATGCTCGCTCGCCGGCCGCGCCAATATTCGCATTCATTTATTCATCGACTTTTTCTCTCGAATAGGCCTAGACCTAGGCCGAGTCCTTCATAACACGCGGGCTGCTGCCGCTGAGGCGGTCGCCAGCTCTTCGCGGATTGTTATCGAGAAACGCGAGATGTGACGGCGGCGATGGGGGGATTTAGAGTGAGGGGTGTGGCTCGGAATGGGAGTTACCAAGCTCTTGGATGGATGAAATATACGGATGACCCCTTTTCTCGCATGTACACGCAATTATGTATGTTCGTGCACGTGTACGTACATGCACATGTACTTAGTTTTGGTTTTGTTTTTTTATAGTTTAGGGACCGTGTGTAGCACACGAGAGCTATATACAGTCTGGTTCTGTGCAGGCACAGAACTGCTCCCGCTTTTCTTTAGTCGCCTTTTACGACAAGCCCTGGGCTCTGGGCTGCAGGCCAATTCTTTGTTCCCCGGCCTGCAGGGGTTACATGTACTTAGTAGCTTAGCGTGTGTCGGCCTTATATTTATGCGATGACTTCATGTGATGGCTTCTTCATGCACTCTTCGTGTGATGACTCGAGTGATAAACTTAAGTTTAGCACTATAAATGAAGCGAAGCTAGAAATCATTTCAGTTAGTGATGCCGATATAGATGCCGATATAGATATGCCGATAGAAATAGAAGACTATTCATTCTTGTGACCGATAAAAAAGCAACACGTCATTACAGTCGTCTTATATGTATTCTAATCCGTATTCGGAATCGGATTCGGAATCAATAATCTCCAGGTTACGACATTTCACGGATCTAAACTAGTGTTTCGTGAAAACGTCGATTAGTAGAAGTAGGCTAAATATTGCAAAAAATAGCTAGGCTGACAAACTGGACGTTTAGGTTGCAGGTTATATTTGGCCTGTGGGGTGGGTCAACAATCGGGGTCCACTTGGGACTTTCCCGTAAAACCATTGCAATTTGGCCTACTTGTATATCCAAAGATGATACGGACTACATTGTCAGATGATCATTGTCATATGTATATGATTTTGTATCTTATACTTTGTATATTGTGTGTAAAATGTTGTTCAAATTTGGACATAAATTCAATTGCCAATGGTCCAGCATGTACATGTAAGTCCAAAGTCCCAAACCGTTTCGTTTCTCGTCACCCTGTATTTCACCCTGCAGACGATGGTCATTAACTCATCAAATCATACAAAGCAAATATGATTATTTACATTATCCGTGTTCAACTCTTCACTTCAACTAGGCCCTATTGCAAGAGTTTACTTTAACCCTTGCAAAATAGGAGTAACGTTACGCCTGCTGCTTGTAAAACACGAGTAGTGCACTCCTATGCCTTTCAAAAAAGGAGTAGGTATAGAGTAGGCCTACACCTCCATCGTCCATTTTTACGAGTAATGCTACTACCTAAGTACTACCCATACTCCTACCCATTTCTAAATCCTAGTAGAGTTTCAAAACAGCGTCGTTTTGGAGTACTACTCCCACTAAAGTTATCCCTGCCCATTGCTACACAATCGCCCGAATATCTAGGCCTACACTTTGATTAATTTATCTGAAAGCATTGAATTGGAAAAATAGATCGCATTTTCAAGGCGCGCACAAAGCGCAGGCTCCAATCTATCCAGTATGGGTCCTATAGAGGATTTTCTTTTTCCAAGGTTCGTGAAGGGCCAAGTAATCAATCGAGCCCTCACTTGGTTTGCGGGTCAATGGGCTTAAGTGGGAAGATAAGATTGAGACGCTTTCAGTCGAATTGACGCGTAACTCTATCTCTGCTCATGCAAGCAGTTATTGTCGGCCTAATTCAGCACCAGGGCTTCCGTTAAGCCTTTTTCCTTTGGCGCCCAGACGCGGCCAGACCCAGGCGTTTTGTCGTTTGTAGTCGCCAGGGTCCTTATTTTCTGGCGTCGCAGCCATGAGGATACTAACAGAGGCCTACATAATCACATTATTCAACTCAATTACAGCCACGCCGATATCTTTGAAATTTGGCGTCTGATGACGCCGGTGTATCGGTGCTTCTATTTCTGTCGTCGCAGTCAAATGTTCTGGCGTCTTAGACGCCGCAAAGCCAATTAACGGAAGCCCTGTAGCTTCAGTGCACTGAAAAAATGTGCAGGATGCATGATGGATGACGATAAGAGTACCATGCAGTCTGACCAGATTTAGCACTTTCCAGATTAGGCATAAGAACTTTCGTGGATCACAATAGTTGAGCGATATGTTTTAACATTGAGGATTTAGACCTACCAGGGTCGAGAGCTACTTGATTTTTTAACCAATTTTTCATATATTTTAGTTTTGAAAACTTTTAATGTTTATCGACGCGACTTTGCTAAACTGCGATAGGCCTATATTTCTATGGAATTCAGCAAATAAAAAAAAATTAAACCATAGGCTGTTAAAATTGTAACATTCGGAAAAACTGTAACGGAATGTTGCAAAAGAGCGTCGACAGTGCGCAACTAATACACCGCAGCTAATACACCGCCGCACCCGTGAGATTACTGTTAATTGACATTGTTAAGAATGGAGAGGATTCGCTGGACAGAGCAGGTAACAAATGAGGAGGCATTGAGGAGAGTGGGGGAAACAAGGACTACGTTCAAAATGATAGTCAGAAGAAATAAAAACTGGACTGGACGTGTAATGAAAGAAGAGAGTTTGTTGAGAGAGGTGTTGGAGGGAAGGATGGAGGGCAAGAGAGGACCGGAAAGGCCGCGCATCGGAATGATAGACGACCTGCTTGAGAAGGAATCATATGCGGATGTGAGGAGAAGAGCCGAAAATCGGATAGGGTGGAGGGTTTTGGACACCAAAGACCTTCCATTTGGCAGAGCACTGCAGAGAAAGAGAGACACTGTTAATTGACAGTGTAAAAACTCAAGTCACCTTTTATCGCAGTTTCACAAACTGCGATCAAAGGTGATTGGTGTATTCACACTGTCAATTAACAGTAGTCTGTATGGACACCAAACGATCAGGATATGGCCCCTAATATCCCTGTTGGCAATACATGCATAAAGCGGCATGGTTGAAGATGAAGAAGCCGTGATAAGCCTGTGTGGTCTATAGTGGTATCTTCACTGGACTGCCGTACTAGAGGTCCGGGGTTCGATCCCCCCTCTAGCTATACAGAGAGTTAAATTGCTCGGCTTCTAAAAGTCTTCGAACCAGAGCGGGGACTATAAACGGGTAACTACATATGCATTGTCGTTGGTAGCGCAAATCGGCTGCCAGCGGGCATCGCTCTAAAACAAATACGCTGACAAGATTCACATACGACCGCGAGACGCGTGCCATCTATGTTATGAACGCGTCACCAGAAAAACCGCAATATAAAGAAGTGGGTGTCAAAATCACGTCAGAAGAACGTAGAGCTGCAGCCAAACAATTTGACATCCAAGCTGTAGTCAACGATCCAAAGTGACGGCTAGGATGAACTCTATCAGAGCTTTTATCGAAAACGTCAAAAGGCAGTGCATGGCGCTCTCAAGGGCGCGAGCATTGGTGTTCGCCATTTATTATCGATTTTTAACCCTTCGTTTGATAGTTTACTTTAAATGCATTTTTCATCCTTGAGACTTTGAGACTTTGCGACTTTGCGACCCTTAGTCCGACATTTTAGTTAAAATGCATTTATCAATCAGCCCTATTTCGAAGCCTTTCCCAAAAATTTTCTTCACTATAATGCAGAAAAACCAATGAGGTATTAACCCAACGTTGCATGAAAGCGTGATTTTATGCAACGAAACGGACAAGCTTGTTGTGGTCTAGTGGTATCATCACTGGACTGCCGTGCTAGAGGTCCCGGGTTCGATCCCCGCTCTAGCTATACAGAGAATTCAATTTCTCGGCTTGTCAAAGTCTTCTAACCGGAGCGAGACTATAAACGGGTCCGGTGTCGTTGGTAGCGAAATCGGCTGCCAGCGGCGAGCGGTGGGTGGGAATCCCGTAGGCGTCGCTCTCAAACAAATACTCTGACAAGATTCACAAACGAGACGCGTACCATCTATGTTATGAGCTGCGTCTATAAACAACCTAAACGACAACAACAGCATGAGAAAACTGCAAAAGGTGAGCTATCGTTGCAATGTTGCTCTAAGCGCACGCGCGCAACAGCAGTCAATGACATTGGAACGTCATTTTGCCACTTGTTTTTTCCGTGAGTGTACGAAATCTCGATTTTATACATGCGTTGGATTATACCCTTACTGTTTTGCGAAAAATGCTTGGACAATAAAGTTGTGTTGAGCTATGCGATTGCGCGTGCGATATTGGCTTTTCGTTTATGGTCTGCGCTGTAACAGTCTGTACGACTCTGGGCTTATATTTCGCTGCGTGTTCGATCTTGTGATGATTGTTGATTCTATGCCTCGCGTGTGAATAATGGTGAATTCCAATTCCGAAAGACTCTAGTGCAAGAGGTATATTAAAGGTTAATCAGTTTGGAGGTATAACCATTAGTTCTGTTATATCCAAAGTGTTCGAACATTGCCTTCTTGTTCTCTATGGTAGCTTCTTATAT
>JAQIWG010004169.1:0-16516 GCA_034695025.1 Chamaedrilus cognettii | reverse complement strand
AATGCAAATTTACATTGAATATCGACCGAGCGAATGGCTAATTAATAAGCAGTCACAGGGCCTACATTAATGAACACAAAAACTGCTGACAGCTACAGTTACAATAGCCTAAAACACGGGACTGAAAATCGACTCTTATCTCACCTTCAAACACTGCTAAAATGCATAGAACTCGTATATAAATTATACCGACGTGATCACTGATCTATCCCCTAAAAAGTGAATTGTCACTCAACTGCTGAAACACTCGAAGCGGGCGTCAAATTCCTCCAAACGCGCGAGCATAAACAAAAACCGCCGTCAAGCTTAACGCCCCACGTTGCAAGACCCCGAGCAGCGGGTGGGCATGTTCAGGCAGAATTATACAGCATACATGTAGATCCATGGCGCCACTAAGCAGTCGCGTCACGGATGGTTGCACTGGCCATCCAATACAATGATAGACCCACTATGTTGGACTGCAGGCCTATTCTAAGTAATGTTGAAAGATCCCTGACCGTCACACAGGGCATGTTGCATGCTGTGTAGGGCGGGCGGGGTCTCAGACACAGTTCAGGCGCATGTTCCCCAGTTCGCCGGACGGTGGGTCAGAACTGGAGGGGCGACAGAGGGCGGTGCTGCAGCAGCAGGACACGGACCTGCGCCGCCTCAAGCTCAACTGTCAGCCTTCCTCAGTCATACTAACTTACTTAACGGTCTTCGTTTCTGATATACAGTGTACGTCTACATTGTAACACAGACACTTTTGCAAATTACCCTGGATGATGCTAATGACGCTTGTGCGTTTAACAGCTTTGCTGAAGGCCTTGTAACGCATGGGTTTCATGGTTGCAGGCGCCAGGACTCGAGCCCAGGTCCTCTGGACTGTCCAACGCCTTAACCACTGCATCACAGCGTCTCGCTTCTTGACGCCAATGAGAATAGTAATTATCTGGCACGTTGGTTTGTCACTAGCTATACTGGTGTGTCTAGCAGTCTTGTATGCCACAGAGTATAAGTATCTTTGATTGATTGAATGCATCAGATAACATGGAGCCGATAGAGGAGCAGGACAACCGTCAGTCAGTGGAAGGGTCTCCACATGCATTGCAATCCGTCACGGCCTTCATCGGTAGGGCCTACCCACCTGCCTTCTTTCATTGCAACACTTGCTGCATACAGGTCACTGACGCCGGCCGTCAACAGCACTGTGGCCTTCACATTGTATTGTAAAAAGGATACTGTAGTAAGTGAGGGTTGTTGCTTTAGTGTTCTGCTATGGGAACCTTATAATGATTTTGAATCCTGCAAATAGCATAATTCAAAGCCATTCTCGCCAGTAGTGCATAGTGAAGGTGTGTAGGAGTGCAGTACAATCCACAATTAGTGCGTAGTGTTGGTGCGCAGGAGTGCCGCGCAGCCTGCCATTAATGCGTAGTGTTCGTTCGCAGGAGTGCCGCGCAGTCTACCATTAGTGCGTGGCGTTGATGCGCAGGAGTGTCACGCAGTCCGCCATTAGTGCGTGGCGTTGATGCGCAGGAGTGTCACGCAGTCCGCCATTAATGCTTAGTGTTGATGCGCAGGAGTGTCGCGCAGCCTGCCATTAGTGTGTAGTATTGATGCGCAGGAGTGCAGCGCAGTCTGTCGTTAGTGCTTAATGTTGATGCGCAGGAGTGCAGCGCAGTCTGTCGTTAGTGCTAAGTGTTAATGTGTAGGAGTGCCGCGCAGCCCGCCGGGCCTGGGTGAGGGAGACATGCCCGACGACCTGGAGGACTTGAATCCCCCTCGGCGCTCCAGTGCGTCACGCAGCAGGCGCCGCCTACTCACCGAGACTCCTCCCCCTCTGGTACAAGCTCCTCCCCTCCCCCTGGTAGAATCTCCTCCTCTCCATGCTGCCCTCGATACAGGCCCCTCCTTCACTCCTTCCCTCCCGGTACAGGCCCTTCCCCTATTTTTTCCTTTCCGGTAAAGGCCCCACCCTGACTCCTTCTCTCTCGATAGAGGCCCCTCCCTCATTTTGATCCTCCCGGTATAGGCTCCATCCTCACTCCTCTTCCCCAGTACAAGCCTGTCTTATCTGTCTCACTCCTCACTTTTCTCACTCGTTAGTGTGTCTTCTCTCACTCCCTCCACGCACGTGCGGATAATAAAATGACAGATTGATCGGATGCGTGCAGCGTTGGATCCAGGTATTGATCTTGAAGGGGGATCATTTTTAGTTTTACAAAAGACGGGTAGTAACACGAGTTTAGGTTGAGCGTCTAATAAACTAGGAGAAGGAGTGGGGGATGCATTCAATCAATCCTCTATGATTCACAAAAAACTACCTTTTTTTGGTACATTATTGGAGTGTGATGTTTTCTCTGTAATTCATTTTTTTCTCTGCAACCTCTTAATCAGGAATGTATACACTGAGGATAAATTTTGTGTGTCTTTTCAAGCCCTAGAGATCTTTGACTTTTACACAATTGAAAAATGCAAAAGAATGAGTGTATTGGAGCCCGCGGAGGTCAGTTGGGTGTTGTTCAGTCGAGACCTCACAGTCAGTTGTGTGTTGTTCAGTCGAGACCGGGCAGTGAGCTGATGGGCTCAGTGCTTAGTCTCAACCCAGATGAGATCCGCGCGAGGAACGACGAGCGCCTCAAGAAGTTGCACGGCCAGACGAGGGGTGACGACCTGTCGACCGGGGACCCTGAGGACATCCTCGACAGATTCATGAGCAAGCAGAAGCACAACCGGTACACTGGCCTCCCTGTGTGCCTCAATATACGCAGCGTAACCGATATTGATCCTCTACTTTACCCTGCGTAATTGTACCCTCTTCACACAACCAAAGAAGATGACACATGCAGACACGTAGCGCCACGCGCGCGCGTTAAGCGGCCGCATTCATTTTTTAGTGCGAGGTTATTTGCCCTGGAGCCATCGGACAAACCCTACCTCATCACGTCCCCGATGACGACTTTGGACACCGATACGGACGTTAAACTCAACATTATTAATATTATTATTATCACCCTCACTGCGCATTATATGTATGCAACTCAGTTCGTAATATGCCTAGACTACTTTATGTTAAAAATTGTACAAATTCAATGAACAATACAAACAATGGACAAATTCGATGAAACAATTGAAAGTTTGTGGTGGTTTTCAGAGAATTATGAGGCCTCATTCACGAATGCGTATTAGGATCATGTTGGTCCACAGAATTTAATCGGAAAATGTTAACAAAATCTTATCCTTTATCCGGAAAGACTTGGTCGTTTGACAACAAACGACTTGACAGAGGATATGAAAGCAAAGGGATAAGAGAATGCAATGGATAGGATAAAGCGGAGGGCGGGTGTCCGTGGCTGCAAATGGTCTATACCTGCGTAAGCAGGGGTAATAAGCAGGAGTAAGCACGGAATGCAGCCACAAAAACTTTTTGTGTGTATGTGTGTTAAGATAATCCTATTCTTTGTTATTGGAAAACCACGTCGTCAGGTGATTTCAAATTCCAAATCATGTCATCATTTCGTTTGTGAAACGAAGTTTAATATTTAAAATCTTACTACAAAAAACAAAAGAAAACTACACATGAATGTGGCCTCAGACTTACAGAGTTAGACTTGTTACTGAATGATAACGAACAAAAACTAACCTCCTTTCTATCGTCTAATTATTGAATGATAAGTGATGGCAAATCTTTGGCAATGAATGCCCCTGCTTTGAAAGTTAGTCTGTGTTTGTTTGCAGCCCTCCCTCCACGACAACGCTCATGGACGATTCGTGGCTGCGACCCGGGTCCGGCCGTTAGCCTGGACACTGACAGGCTGTACTGGGCTTAGTTGGCTAGAGGACTCTGCTGGCCAGTACCCTCGGTCGTCATTGCAGAACTGATTTGAAGCGGGCTGCAAACTGCTTGAAACACGCACCTAATCTGCATCCTCATCTTCCCACTCTGATGAAAACTCTTCTCATTTTTCCTGTCAGTTTGACGTTGTGTAGTGTGCACGTTGTTAGTGCCATAGCCTAAGCCTACGTGTACAGTGTGCATAGGGTAGGCCTGCTGGTAATCCATAGCTGTGTACTAGTGAGCTTAGCCTACTTACGTTAGTGCCATAAAGCGATTTTAATTTTTTTACGTTATAAGTGATTAAGTTGTGTGATGAAACTGATGAAATAATTTATTTGTATGTTATGTAGGATATAAATTTTTAATTTAAATATTCTTGGGAGAATTTTGTATCTGAATTGTTTGTCGGGGGTGTTAAGCAGTGGTTAAAGTGGGTGGGAACGCGTGGGAACGCTGTTCCCACACCTCCTCTAAAAATTGAATCCGTTCCCACACCTGAGAAAAATTTGGGAACTCTGTGTAACGCAGTTCCCACACCTCTTTTTTTAACAGTTCCCACACCTCATCAAACCCACTTTAACCACTGGTGTTAAGGACTTCTGAAAGCTATTAGTATACAGCTTCGTGAAGATTGCTGTGTCAAACATAAAATATTTAGCTGCATATTATTTTGATGATTTTGTCTCTTAAAAACTTTGCTGAACTTAGTTTTTGTATTTTTGGAGATTCCTCATTAAATATACTTTAAACAGGCAATTTTTGCGCACGAGAGCGCAATTTTAGAGCGTTAAACCAATTTGCGATAATTACAATTCTGCCATAATTACATGTAGGCCTATGCTAAATTTTTCTATTTTCATACAGGGTGAGTCACAAATAATAATCCTCTAGCGAAATCGCTATAACTCGGTCTAAAAATAATATTTTTGTTTCATATTTACAGGAATTGTAGTGGAGATAATTTGCAACAAGACCACTAAATTTCATCAGAAAATTCACTGTTCAAGACAAAAGTTCAAAAAATATAATTAACAAGTCTAATTAAGTCAAAGAAATAAAAGCGAGTTAAGGTTAAGTCTGGACCTAAAAAGAAATATGATGCATTCATAAATTCATTCATAAGCTCGTAAATTATTTTTAGTTGAGTGAAATTTTAAGTTTAGCAATGACGTCATTGAAGTTAAGTAATTAATCCTTGCACTCGTGCTGGAATATGCATATTCATGACGTAGTGTGCCTGAGAGATCGAAAGTCATGCATGCAGACATTGGGTGATTTCAAGTTCACGGTGTTAGGACGGTGTTGGAGTTGAGTTGAATTTTGGGCTAACTCGTTCTCAATCTGAATGCCTCAACCCGTTGCCCACGTTAGCACGGTGTTAGCACAGTGTTAGCACGGTGTTAGCATGGTGTTAACACCGTGTTAACACCGCGCTAGCGCGATGTTAACACCGTGTTAGCGCGGTGTTAAGAAAACTGACGCGCTGTAGGCCGCGCTGTATACATATTCCTGATCGAGTAGGCCTAGTAGGCCTATTAACTCGGAGATACTTGGTCACACTTGTATGCACGGCCTAGGCCTTACGGCAAAAATTCCTACAAGAATTTCACAAGAATGGCAATTGGTAAACAAGCGCATGACTGTTAAGTTCAAATCGATTGGTTTCAACACCAAGCCAACCCAGATATTTTTTTTCTGCTATTGAAAAGTTAACTTATTTTCGACGGCATATGTGCAGTTTTGATGTCAGGTTTGGGTTAATTAACCCTATCGGCAACTTATTAGATGAACTTCTTTTAAAGAAATTTACGATATATATTTTTATATATTTTAATAATATATAATTTTATATTTTATATAAATAATCTAAAGTTTGATGTATTTTAACTTTCCAACTCAACCCGGCGCTAACACCGCGCTAACACGGTGTTAACACGGTGTTAGTGCAGAGTTGGCCCAACTTGGCGCTAACACCGCGCTAACACGGTGTTAACACGTGTCAACTCTAACTCAATCGTAACACCGTGGACTTGAAATGACTCATTGTACATTGTTCATGTGCTGCACCGTTCTGCTGCTCAGGCGCAGGAAGCATGATTTCGTTAACGCAGCAAGTTAGACACGTTTAAAGTGACCAATCTTGCGCAGAATCTTGTGAGGGAAAAATTGAACTGAAAATGTTGTGGGGGCAAGATCAAAAGTGAAGACACTTGTAGAGTAGTCTATTCTCAAAAGAACTGCAATGCTGAAACAGCTGCTGGCCAGCTACAGACGAAACATAACCAGGTTGAAGCGGCGTTAACGTGTTGGTTAAGCTGATTTTGATAACCTTTCTAGAACAGCCATAACTTTTAAACTAAAAATAATTTCAAATGAAATTTGGCGGGCTTGTCGCAAATTATCTCCTCTACAATGCCTGCAAAAATGAGTTTAAAATATGGCTGGGTAAGGGCTAGGGCTAGGGTTAGGGCTGGAGCTATCACAGGGTCTTAGGCTAGAATAAGCATGGCCGGCACCAGCACCGGACACCAAAGTAATCTTGACTCGAGCCGCTTGTATTGGCTTCTGGGAAATCGAAACTAAAACCATTGACTAAAACCACAGAATTACAAGCCTAGAGTGCGCATGCATTAGCTGCACAAGGTGAGAGAAAGAGGCATTGTTTGCTAAAACGGAAGTTGATTTGTATTATGGGTAATAGTTGTTAATTATTGTGATTGGATGTGAAAGGGTCATGACCCTGTTAATCAATTGTTGCCTGTTGGCAATTGGTTTGGCCCGAGGGCCAAGCCCTTCCCCCTTCATCCCCATACGTCCTTCATTCTATGGCTGTAGTGACGGACCTTGACTGAAACCCATCAATGCCGCTAAAAACCGCTGACATACGAAAAACTGGATTCTTAAATATAGCAGCGTCAGGCCAATGAAGGTGATGCTACAAAATTTAAGCAAAATTTAAATGACTTCTGATTGGACGCATTGAGGTTGTGACCCTATCAACATCCCAGTATGAACAACGTGTGCAGCTCATCCCATTATTCACTACGCCGGAAAAACCCGCAATGCAAAGCAAAATTTTCAACTAAAATTCAAAATCAACGAATTATTATTTGAAACCGGTTAATTATTATCTGCATGTGTTACATGATTTTGTTACGTTTTATTTAAATGATTAATAATGCCTGAAATAACAAATATTTCTCAACTGATGACATTTCTGGTGACCTACTGACCTTGGTCCCGCGGGCCCTGCCTTGGCCTAAATCAGTGGCCTAGATAGATTCATGGCCTTAAAAGGTCAGCTCCTTCGTTTGAAGGATTTTGGCAATACCCCTTGGCTAAAACCCATACCTATGCTAAATCTCATGCAGGGTGCGGTTCATATCGTCGACGCGCGAAGCGTCTGCAGCAAATTGGATCATTTCGTCGACTTTATGTATCTGAACCATATACAAGTAAAATCGAACTAAACCCCGACCCTAACCTAAGCCTAACGCAGTCCAACCCTAACACGGCCATAACCCTAACTTGCCAACCATATTGCTGCTCTGATCCTAAGATAATGTCACAGTTTTTGCTAGGCGACGATTCGCATCATTTTATTTCTGAGGCGACGAAACGAGCGGCGACGATTCGAGCTGATGCATGCAGCACGTTAGTGGGGCAGGGATTTTAAAACAATTTTTAGATTTTTTACGGAGTTGTTTGATAAATTTTGTGCCAGAAAGTTTCAAATAGATAGTTCAAATAGTTAGTTTCAGAGTTGCTTGCTCCTTTCCTTCTCCAGTAGGGCTAGTTATCAATTTCGGTAGTTAACGAAATATATTAAACCCAACGTGGATTACGATTGATGGTTAAGTTGACCTAAAATAGGTTTAAACGCACGCCCTATCCAGTTACTATGGATTTATCGAACCTTAAACGTTGAGTTGAGTAGCCCGATTGCATTACCGTGGATCGTGTAGATAACAGTAAGTAATTTATTCGATGTAATCAAGGGCTACCGTAGACGGTTTACGTAGCATAGTTATGTGTAGAATATGTCGGAGCATATTTAAATTGAGTAGTCTCCCCGGAGTTCTGTTCTTTGATCTGCTTCACACCTTGATTGTATTCGTCCCAGAGCTCTTATTGCGGGCGCAAACCTGTTATTTTCTCTTGACTATTTTCGCAATTGGTGTACTTCTCCCACATGTGCGATGGAAGGGATTCGAGCACTCTCACCCTTTAACGGGTTTCACCAAATTTGTTTTTTTTTGGCAAACATGAATTAGAATTTTTTTACGTGGCAATTTCTTTTTTATGTTTGATGATTTCTGCAGAATGCTCGTTTTCAGCATTTGTAACTCGCCTAGTTTGTGACAATGATCAACAAGCAAGTGATGAATCTCATCCGCGCCTTTGGTTTATACTGTGGGCTGACTACTAATTCTAGCACAGTAATTTGCTTATAACGCTGCGAAACGAAGGAATTGACGCTTTTATCACCTTCAAATTTGAAGTTTGAGACGAGATGTATGAGCACAATGGATGCGAATGAACTGAACACTGTTGAAGAAAGGCTTAAGACGATCGTCTTAGATGACTCGGATCATCTGATCCCAGGCTTGAGTGAGTTATGTGACGACCAGCCAGTCTCAGAGTCGAGTGAGTTATGTGACAGCCAGCCAGTCCCAGGGCTGAGTGAGTTATGTGACAGCCAGCCAGTCTCGCAGTCGAGTGAGTTATGTGACGACCAGCTAGTCCCAGGGCCGAGTGAGATATGTGACAGCCAGACAGTCTCAGAGTCGAGTGAGTTATGTGATAACCAGCTAGTCCCAGGTCCAAGTGATGATCAGTCAGTCCCTGAGCGGAGTGAGTTGCTAGGTGCCGTAGCGACTGATGTCATTTCTGGTCGGACACTGAGTGATGACTTAGCTGATCAGGTGCTGCCGCCACCGCAGATGCTTAACTTGCCTAGTGATTTGCAGATGAGTTTTCAGACTGTGAGTTGCTCTTCTGATAAAAATTCATGTGAAATTGGTTCTAAAGCAAAGACGAGGCTCAGTGGCTTATCAACAGCAGAGCAAGAGAAGTTAGATGCAGCGAGGACACAGAAGCGCATGGAAAAGAAGGAACGTAAGCATGCTGAGAAGCAGCTTCTGCGGCATGCCAAGAAGAACGAGAGTAAAGCACGAAAGGCTTCACTGTTGGCGAGTGCATGTGAAAGTTCGGATTCAACTCTCAGTGAGGTTGGCGCTCTTGGCTCCCTTGGCGCTCTTGACTTGATGGAAGCTCTTGGTGCACCTGCGTTGCAGGCTGCCGACTTGACGGACTGGAACTCAGCCTACGATGATCTCGCAGCGGAGCGTTGTGCGGAACGTGATGTTGTGCAGGATGGGCGTGAAGTTGATGGAAGGGGGCAGGGTAGTGGGGCGCAAGATAAGAGAGTGCAAAGTAGGCTGGAGAAGGGTGGGCAGGGTGGGCCGGGGCAGAATGGAAAGAATAAGCAGGTCGTTGCAACCAAGGTGGACCCTGTTGTGATGAACAGATCCGAGGCTCAAGCGTTACCAATGGGTAATCATTAATTAACGCTTCTTCTCAGTGCTAATATCTTTCTTTTTCTGCGCCTACCTTTTACGTTTGCGCTACCTGGTCTATGTTTTATGATTTTGTATTAATTTTCTATGGTAGAATTTGGAATGGTAAAACATGTATTTTTTTTTCCAAAGGTATGGGTAAATATTTGGTATACTTAATGGCACAGTGACACATTGCATTGAACCCTTATGGCGCCTAGCTTTGCAGCATTCAGTGATCATCCAGTGTGTTGCAAGCTGAATACCGGTAATATACTAAATATTGTGCTTGTAATATTGCCAGATATATGAGTTCTTGATTCTGTACTGATTGCTGACTGTACTGATAGTAACTGATAACATTTGAATTGCCGATACCGGTATATATGATATGGAAGTATATTAGTATAGTTTAAGCTCTATGGTTTTTTAATACTTGCTTGAGAGTTTCTAAAAGTTTGTGGATGCTTAAAAATGCAAACAAACGTTTGTAACTGCTATTTATGGCTTCGTTTCAGTAGCAACCACTGCCAAATGGCATCGGCCGGTGTCTGACACCGGCCGATGCTTGACGTCGGCCAACTTTTTGACTAAGTTGTTTGTTGACTACATTAACATTATTCATTACATCGTAGTGAGAACAGCGGAAAACGGCCTGTGTCTTGACTCTCGAGGCAAATTTTAGCTGGACTGCCTGGGCTGCTGTCTGACTGGCTGCTAATCGAACAAATCCTAGATGATGACTGATATCGACCAAACATTGATCTTTCTTTTCTTTCATTTGCATCAGCCACTTCTTGCACTATGCCAATATAGATTCTCTGTTTATTGTTTGGTTTTATTGTTTGTTAGTCGATACTTAGTGGTTACGGTAATTAAAGTCCTTTATTTCATGATTTTTTTACACTAATTAAATGACTAGATTCTTGTTCCTTTTTTTATATTCTATAATATTTTGAAATCCTAGGCTTTATGTCAAATTGTATGTTGGTTTGCCAGCAGGTACGAAAAAGGATTTGGATAAAGATTCTGCCAAAGACAAGGCATTGGCAGAATTAGCTGTTTCTGGAATATATCCATTAAAAATGGTAAGTTATTAAGAGTTTTAAGTTTATAAGCAATGCGAAGTCTGAAAATTGTATGTATTTATATGCTACTATGTAACTTTTGAAATTTAGCTATTCAATTGCATTGTAATGACTTTGTTCTTCCAATCCAGCATGTCTGCACCTCCTCCTCAATTATTGTTCCGTCTTTTCTTTCAATTTTTTATAAAAGTAATTGATTCTTAAATTTTTTGTCAGCCACCTCTTACACTATGCTTATCTAGTTTCTCTTTCATTTGATTATGTGTACACGTGTCAACTTCACTCGGTATCGCTCACTGTCCTCAAATCATATTGAAATGCTTCCTTGTTTATTTGTTTATATATTGACCAGATAGGTCGTGAATGATTTTGATGTATAAAATGACTAACTTTACCAGAACGCAGGTCGTATAATTTATATGGTCATGTACATATTTTAATAAATTCTATCTGCCAAATTTCATACGCCTATCTCAAGTATTAAACTTGACCGCCAATAATACAACTCCATCCAAAATTGTTTATTCTGTGCTTGTCATTTACATGATGTCTAAAAAAAACAAAGACTCGACTAATCAACTATGCTAAACAAAACAAGGATATTGACTGGTCAACAGTTGTGCTTAATGAAAAGTTGCCTTTTAAACATGTATGCTACGTGCTGAATTGCCAGAATGATGTCGCCTGATGCTCACATAACAAAGTTCGTTTTGCAGTTTTCAGTGGTGTGTTAGATTTGGCTCCTACAAATTCAATTTTTGAGGTAAATTTTAAAAATTTGGCATCCATAATTTTATTTGAAACACCGTAATCGCAGCAATACAGGCCAATCTTTTTAATGTGCGTTGAAGCTAAATGGCATATTTTGTACTTCAAAATTGTTCACAACCTCTCTGGACGCTCTATTTTCCTCTCTATTCAACCTATAGTCTTCATGTTTTTGGATGTACTATGTAGTATATATGCTAGCCTAGTAGTAACATGGCGTGAAAAGAACTTGTTTTGTAGAAGTTGGCATCGTAGTTTTGCAATGCTAGCATGTACTTGTGTGCAGACGAAAAGCGGTGATGTGAAGTACTTCTGTCGCCTGTGTGAGACGCGCTGCAACACGCTCGAGCTCGCGCACAAGCACATGAAGGATACGCGACATGTCCGCCTCGCCCTCGTCTGTTGCTCTTGTACTCTGCGCATATCTCTAGCTCTTGTACTCAGCGTGTGTCTCTAGATTTTGTGCTCTACACATATCTCTAGCTCTTATACTCTGTGCATATCTCTAGATCTTGTACTCTACGCATGTCTCTAGCACTTGTATTCTGCACATATTTCTAGCGCTTGTACTCTGCGCATATCTCTAGCTCTTGTACTCTGTAGATATCTCTAGCACCTGTACTCTGCGCATATCTCTAGATCTTGTACTCTGCGCATATCTCTGGATCTTGTCTGAATGTTTCGAGCTGGTTCTTAAATGTGATTTGTGCGATGTAATGCGGAATAGATGTCAGCAGCGAGGATGCAGGGAGAGAAAAATCTGTTGACCGAGTTCATTTATTTTGCATTACGGTATCTGGTTATTTCTTCTTTTTTCCTTTACTTGGAGTGTGTCATATGAATTAAATGGAGGGTGAGCGTCCATGACTGCGAATGGCCTACCTCAGAGTAAGCGGGGAATGCGGCCGCAAAACGAGAGTGTCTGTATATGTATTATTTGATTATTAATACTGGTCAGTATTGTTGAGTAATTCAGAAAAATTTTAGGCTTTGATGCAAGGCTCAGTGGGCTTGAATGTCCGCTGTCCAGCGTTTGTCGTGATACTGATGGTTGCGTTGCGTGCAGAGGCGTGAAGAGAGCCGAGAGCTGAGAAAGTTTACGAGTCCAGCATCATTCCACGCGGAGTGCGTCACGAAGTGTCTCACAGACCTCTACTCAGATGTCAGACTGACTGAGGCGCAGCTCAAACGAAGGCAGCTCATTCTCGATAACCTGCAACAGATTGTCTCATCTGTGTCACCAAGTACGTCGCCGGCTTGCCTTAAGCTATGAATTATGAGTTAAGTCATTACAATCGGAGAACTGTGCTGACTTTTAAATTTTCATCTTTAACTTTAACTTCTCTACTGCATCCACCCTAATGGATGATTATTTGCGGGGCTCACGAAATTAAGCACCTAACCAAGGGTGCACGAAGTGACTCAAAATCTTTTGCCGCGGCCGGGGTTTGAACCGACTCTCTGCCACACTCGCAATCCGAAGTTTACGACTTAGACCACTCAGCCACGACGCTTCGCCAAAAGTACTTCATTTTCAGGAAATGAATTATTATTTTTATTTATTAGTAATAAGTACTAGTACTGTATAAGTACTAGTTCTGTTGCTTAGTGCTGGCATGATATATATGACTACGAACATAAGTAGACGTTAGACAAAGCCTCGGTTTTGTTGTATTGAGGGCCAGTTGTTAATGGAGAGTTATTTGCATGATCTCGGAACAAATTTAGAACCGCCGATAACAACGAGTTAAAATTAGATTCGAGATCTAGTTGACGACATCTGGCGTGCGTTTCTCTATCCAGCCAGTTGCAGCAAATGCTGCATTTGGGTGAACAGCTGCGCAGCGCTGAACAGTGAACACGTGAACCTGTCAGTGACGACTTAGCTTAATTGCGGTATGTCGTTACGCAGCGCTCCGGTGCTGTACAGCGCATGCATAAAGACGCGTGCGTCTGATTCTAAAGGTCATGACATCATTTTTGTTTTGCGACCTTTTAAACCGGATAATTCCCTATCGAACAACTCTCCCTTAGCATCGTGTGAGGCATAAATTGACCTAATCTTCGTTCTACTTCAAAGCTAGAAGCATATGTAGATCTGAAACTATTCGTTATTGATATTTGAACAATGTAACATGTTTTTTTTTATCAGATTTTCAATTAAAAATTTTTTGCGATTAATTTCCTTGTTTGCTTGTTTAGCGTCAAGCGTGGTCATGTACGGGTCGACGGTGTCCCAGTTTGTGTCGCGTGACCCTGACCTCAACCTCAACCTGCGCTCCACTGATCCGCCCGGTCTGCTTCTCAGCCTCCACACTGCGCTGACGCAGGCCGTCGGGCAGCCTCCAGGTTTGACTGACGGTTTGACTGACTTATTGCGTAGAGTATAGAGTGAGGTCTAACTGACCTACCTAGTAGGGTGTAGAGTGTGGCCAGACTGACCTAGAGTATAGAATGTAGAATATTGTCTAACCTCACTCTACACTTTACACTCTGGAGTGCAAAGTGAGGTCTGACCGACTTAGCATGCTTTCTCCCTCTAGTGTGCTGCTGTGTAGCAGGTCCTTGGCATCTAACTATTTGCAATTTTCGGCCGTCTCTTCAGCACTCCAAACGTTTCCTTCCCGAGTAAATCGTGTATCATTCCTGGATCACCTTGCTGTTGGCCCCCTGTTTCCTTTCATTTTCCCTTCCATGATGTGTTTCATTATTTTCTTTTCTCCCATGATATGACCTACCGTGTAGAGTAGATTAACAAATGTTTGGAGTCGCCATGTCGTGTTTGAAATGCATGAAAAAGTAGCTAAACTTAAATTGCAGATCACATTTTGAGAATGTATAATGGGTCAGACATACGTTAATGGCAGTAATGTGCTGGACATTTTGTGTGGAACAGGAGTGTTTCACTATAGTTGTCCAAGCTAAACTTAACCAATCTTTTGTAAATTTTTGGTTGTAATACCTGTTAAGATACGAAAATGCAGAGTTTTCAACCCCTGGCCTATATACCAGCATTATACCCGGTATATGTTGTTGCTGGGCAGGGTTGATTCACACAGTGAGGAGTGACTTCATGGCCAAGATGCCCTGCCTGTACGTGCAAGCGGGTGATGGAGCCAGTGAGAGGGGGGGGCTTGTAGGAGGTGAGGCCAGTGAGAGGGCAGGTGAGGGAGAGGGGTTGGTAGGGGTTGAGACTGATACGGGGGAGGGGCTGGTGAGGGTACAGATGACGGTAGACAATGACCTGGCGGTGGAGACGTCGCGGCTGCTCGAACTGTACGGAGAGATTGACCTGAGGGTGCGACCTCTCGCCATCGCATTCAGGTGTTGGGCAGAGGTAGGCTGGAGGTTGCATGCTGCGACTTCATTGAAGTATTTAAGTGTATATGATTTCTTCTTTTTCTGGTTCATCCGTCAGCTTTGCGAGCAATGATGGGGCCGAATGAGCTATCTCCAAGCAGCTCTGTCGGACGTAATCTTTACGACCTTGTTTATGATCTTTGTACTAAGGCCTCCACTATGATGTCGATCCATTTGTCTTGTCTGCCTTTTATTCTTGAACTATGTACGCAGAGCCAGGTAGGGCTGTCTCTCTCTGCGTGTATGTGATTGTGTGTGCCTACATGCTCTTGCTTAATTGCAGTATATATGTGTGTGCTACATGCTACGACCTTATTGGAGTATATATGTGTGTGCTACACGCTACGACCTCATTGGAGTATATATGTGTGTCTACATACATGCATGCTGCGTGGCTGTGTGTATGTGCGTGAGTGTGTCTGTGTAGGTGTGTGAGGTGGATAGACAGATGGCATGCTGCCTGGCTATGTGTATGTGTGGATATGCGTGCGTGATGTGTGTGTAGGTGTGTGATGTGGACTTAAACACAGACAGCATGGTGCCTGGCTGTGTGTGTGGATATGTGTGTGTGGATGTGTGTGTAGGTGTGTGAGGTAGACAGACAGACAGACGGCATGCTGCCTGGCTATGTGTACGGCCTGCTGACAGTCTACTTCCTGCAGCAGTGCAAGCCTCCTGTCCTGCCTGTCCTGCATGAGGTCTGTGCGTCCCTCGCTGTGCGTACTAACAGCGTTTACGCTATATTTACTGCCTAATATTTATTCTAATCATTTACTCTATCATTTGCTCTGTAGGCTGCCATTTACTGTCTATCATTTACTATATTATTGACTCTTTATCATTAACTCTCATTTCTTTGACTCTATAAGGTACTCCTTATCATTTACTCTCCATCATTTACTCCCTATCATTTACTGTCTATCATTTACTCTCTATGATTTACTCTCTGCGGTGTGCATGAGAAGAGCCTGGCAGAGGGTTGGCGCATGGCGATGGACAGGGACGGTTAGCGAGAGTTTGCTACGAGCTGCTGCTGCTCAAGCGAATGAGGACGAGGAGGTGTGCATGCTACTTAGCACATTGGGCAACTTAGCACATCAGCCTACTGAGCACATCGGGCTACTGAGCACATCGAGCTACTGAGCACATCGGGCTACTGAGCACATCGAGCTACTGAGCACATCGAGCTACTTAGCACATCGAGCTACTTAGCACATCGAGCTACTTAGCACATCGGGCTACTGTGCACATCGGGCTACTGAGCACATCGGGCTACTGAGCACATCGAGCTACTGAGCACATCAAGCTACTTAGCACATCGAGCTACTTAGCACATCGGGCTACTGTGCACATCGGGCTACTGAGCACATCGGGCTACTGAGCACATCGGGTTACTTAGCGCATCGGGCTACTGAGCACATTGGGCTACTGAGCACCGCTTATGGAAGAAGGAAGCTGAGCAGAAGGCGTATGGTGACTCTGCTACCATTTGGGGTTGAGATGAACTGAAGATCTTTTTTAGCATATATACTAATGTATACTTGTATTACTCACTGAATAATAATTATTTTATATACTTTTCTTTTTAAGTATTATGCTGAATTACACATTGTGCAAACTTGTGTTAGATGCTATCGCCCGGCGATAGTGCTGGTGTGGCGGGAACAAACAGTGAGAACAGATATTTGGACGATATCGACAAAGTGGTGCGACTCCATTTCTATCGTTTCGTTGGTAGTTTATCGTTATTTTTGAGTTTAGATTTTTTGACCAAATTTGATTTTTTATTTATTTGGGATGCACAATTTTTTGTCAGAATTTGTTCAATAACTTACTTGGAGTGAGGATGTTGTACTGAAAGAGGTGGAGGGCGCGCGGAAACTGAGTGCTTAGTGTTGTTCAGAGGGGGAAATGGGGGGGGG
>JAQIWG010004168.1:0-16517 GCA_034695025.1 Chamaedrilus cognettii | reverse complement strand
GACGACCGACGACGGCCTAATTAGCGAAGTTCTGTTGTTTCAGCCGATTCTCGAGATGCTGAGGTACGATGAGAGATACAGGGTATAGGCTAGCTTCCCTTATATAGGCCCCAAGTTGACGGCCGTGACCAGGGGTGACGGGCGAGTCAGGGCCTGTGGGTCCCTTAGCTACAATTGCAATGCGTAGGGGAGGGTAGAAGTTTCTATAGCATGTCAACGTTGGCCACAGTGTCGGGCGAGCTTCCCTCCCCCTTGACAGGCTTAGACTTGTCAGCAAGCTACGGTCACTATACAATGGCCTGCTCGACACCATTTAGTTATTGACTATTGTAGTTCAAAGTTGAAAGAGCACAGGCCAGGGTATTAATTGAACTGCATGCCATCGCGGCTGATTGATTGTCATGCAGGGGCGGTGTCTGACAAATGTAACATTGTAGAGGGTTGAAGTCAAACTTTATTAAAATAGTTTCCAAATTTATAACATTAAAAAAATCCTAAAGTATCAGTTCATCACATTATTTTAGCGGTTTTGCCTCTCAAGAATTTTGCTGCGCTAAATTTTCGTGAGTTTGAGGACCCTCCATTAAAAGTAGCTTCAGCAGCCTTAATTTGCTGCATGTAATTTTTACGAGATTTACCGATTCTCAAAATTCACAAAAATTACATGCACACGAAAATTTTATGTTTTACAGTGTTTAAACACAAAAATTAATTTGTGTGCATTCAAAAATGGTTTAACATGAAGCATATTTAGTCTGTTATTTACCTACAGTTAGCTGACTTTGCGTATTTAGTTGTAACGCAGGAGACGACGATTTTACAACCGCGCAGCCCCTGGTCGATTTTATCGAAGAGCGAGTCTCCGCCGCCCATCTGCAGAATGTCAAGCCAGCAGTTGTAGCCCACACCCGAAAGACGCTGCACGAGAGCCTTGATCTGAACCTGCTTGTCCCACTGGTACGAGATGAACACCTCGGGCATCTTGCTCTGTATGTGAACAAAATATTAAATCATAATTATAGTTCCACTTCCAGCATAACAATTTGATTATAAATTTATGCATCAGTATCAGAGACTCGGAGGGAAGTGATACAAGATGCTATTTAAACGTTGGTCTGTATTCAGTATCGTATAGGCTGAGGATCATTGATGATTGATCAATCGTTGAGCTGTAAAGTCACTGAAATATTGTAGGCCCATACGATGAGCATAGTCAAGGTTCAGATAATTGTGACAAATAATGACAATTTATCTCAGCTATCGCAATGCAGGAGAGAAATTATACACCAAAGTTAATCCGAACAGAACACACCACCAAATAACACACTAAGTCTACACTAAACTCAACGATAATTAACTAATAATTTAGTAGATCGCTGTTATTGATTAATTTATTAATTGATGGTATTGATTAATTATTGGCATTGATTAACTTTGTGCCATCACTGTATTACAGTAAACAGCAGGCCTAACTGTTTTCATAAAAAATGAAAGAAAATATCAAATAATGCGGCCTAGCCTACCGACGGATTTTGCAAATGTTCTCAAAATCGTTATTTAAGATTCATATTTTTGAAGGAAAAATTCATTCACTTGTTACATTAATTGGTAAATAGGTGAAAGAAAAAGCACACAATCACAACGCCATACAGAAGTTGTTGGCAAACCTGATTGGAGATGGTATTCGGCACTTCAACTGGAGTCAGACCGCTTGCTGCACTGGTTCGTGGCTTAATTACAATCACTTCTGGTGGTGGTTTCCACCAATTCTTGTACAAAGAATCTGAAAATTGAATAAGCATAATTACATTCCTTGTTCATAAACCATACAACTTTTTCAAAATTGCAAATTTGTAGACTACGAAAAGAACTAAATTTGTATTATATAATCGCACAGAAATTTCGGAAATATTGTTTAAAACAATTTAGATACCGTACTACTGTGTCTACTGTAAACAATTGTAAAGAATCTTATCAGTAGAGCAGGTCTACATGTACTTCGGAAATGCTGAAGGAATGGAAAAGCTTCAACATTACGAACATCAGTTGCATGAGATCAGTGCCTTGTAGGAGCACCCTATAAAACTGAACACCTTAGTTGAAATAAACAAGGCATGTTGTTAACTTCAAATTCAAGGTATATTGGTATCCAAGCTACATTCACCTTCCGGTATGGCGTCCACTTCAGGAGCGATGTAGTATCTGAGCTGCATGAGCAACTCTGAAAACTTGTCTTGTGGCCAATAGCGATCGTCTCTCGTCTGCTCGCCGTCTCGCTGGAAAAACCTAACAAAGATGTACTCGCCAAAGATGGGACCCATCGCTCCGGGCGGAGGCCAGTTCATCTTCTCCACCAGCAGCGGGATGATCGGCTTGCCCAGAGCCACTGCTAGGTTCACCTGGAAAGCAAAATCTTGATCAATAATATACTACACGTTTTGATGGACAGAAAGATAATTAGACTTTGAAATCAAAATATTAATTTATTTTTCTTTCAATTTTGATGCCTCAAAGCATTAGCAAACTATATAGGCCTAAAGAATTACTAGGGACTTGTTAATTTGACTACCCGGTACCAAAATGAAGAAACTACTGTACTTTATGCATTAAACATAGCTTGATGAATTGCTGTAAGTACTTCACTATCCTATGTTTCATTATTCTGCACAAAGTTGAACAGCATACATGTAGATGTTGGACTTGCCGCAAAAAAATTAAAATTCGGGGAAGAAATATGTTGCGCACAATAAAAAAATCCATGACAATTTTATAGACTTGATCAATGCGTTTGATAAGTGGGATCTAGTGGTTTTTGGGCAATTAAAATGTTGATAAACGTAGTGTCACAACCTTGGTTTCAGTAGCCTCCGCGCGCGGCCTTGGTATTTTTTCATTGTCATACCAGTCATAGATCAGGCAAAACACTTTGAAAACTTTCAAGGCAATGGTGACCCGGTAGCTCATTGACTGTGAAAAATACGAATATAAAGGATTTGTACCTAAAGCGCTTATTATTATGGTACTGAACGGTCTTTCAATGAGATTACAGTATACCCAACAAAAGTTTAAGCCTTGTGTATTCACCCTGAGAAGACTATCCCGACACTTAATCTTAGAAGATATTTAGAAGACTCTTTGCTGTCAACTAAAGTATGACTGGCTTAGTCAGTTAACAATGAACAGCACATAAAAACGAGAAGCTAGTTCTTGGTTGCTGAACAAACCTCCCTGTTGCAGTTTGGTGACTCTGCGTACTTGGCCGTGACGCAGCACACGACGGCCTTGGCAGCGCGTATGCCCGCGTCGATCTTAGCGAAGAGTTTATCGCCGCCGCCCATCTGACCCACGTCCATCCAGGACGCGTAGCCGGCCGTTCCAAGATGGCGGCGCAGCAGCTTCACTTCCGGCTGGTGCGCCCACTGGTAGCTGAGGAATATTGGTGGCGGAGAAGGAGGCTCACTTGGATCGTCTCTTAGTACATGCTCTGTAGCATAAAAAGATTAATGAAGTATTACATGTATATGTACAATTTACATGTACTTAACAGGCCCATACAAGGCTGCATGTACATGAAGATTGAATAAATATATCCAAAATCCAAATTAAGCTTTTTCTCTGAGATATTTCCTTCTAAGACTTCTGTGACTTCTTGCGCTAAAATTTAGCATCACTGATACGATGATAGAAAGTGGAATATTCTAGTGTCTACATGTTCAGTTGACCGCGCTCAAAATCTTTGCTGCGGATGGGATTCGAAAAGACGCGCAGTCGAGCTCGTAATCCGAGTTCCGCGACTTAGACCACTCGTCCACAGTGCTATTTACCGACGGATTTCAGCGCTCCTTGCACGACGGCCGCTGCGTCCGTCCTGTTGATTTCAGTGAGCGTCTTGAGCACGGCGTGCGTCGCCTCGCGCGTGCTGTGCGTGGCGAACCACTCGTCGAGCAGACTGAGGCACGGGTCCGGCTGGGTCGCCCATGCACGCACGTCATCAGCCGTGTAGCCGAGGCGACTCGCCAGGAGGCGCCAGTCGCTATCTGCAGGGGGGTTGAGCAACTTTGCGACGTCACGCGACCACGCCGGGGCGTGACTCAGCGTCTGTGGCAACAAATAAGCAATCGACATGCAGTCAAATTAGCAAGATTGAACGTAGTGGGAGTTCCCCCGACATTACGGATTTCTTGTGTGTAACTCGATTAAATTTGGAAATCATAATATCTGTTCATTATTATATATCTTTAGTTCACCACAAAGGTAGTTCACTATAATACAGGAGTAGTGCTATTTTGAAATCTTCAAAACCAATCAATAGTACCCCAGTACAGTCGATTTTACCGTGCAATGCTATGCCTGACCATTTTAAATTCAGCTTAAGATTGGTGGTCAAGATGTGACTGATACCCCTTTTTGACAAATGCGCTTGAGGGCTGATCAGCATGTTCTATAAACGTTAAAATCTTGCAACAAAATAAATAGAGGTAATTGGCACAAGCACTTTGATCATTGAACTAATAGCGAAAGACAAAAAAATCCTTGTTAAAAGAGAGAAGGCGGTGAAAAGGTGCATGAATGATGCATTAAATGGCTTCGTCATAATCCATCGAGCAACATACACTATCCATGTAAATAATGCAGTACAACAAATCTAAAAAAGATTTTTCGTTGTCAAAGAATAGAGTCAAAGAGGCATATGTAGAGTCAAAAATAGAGTCAAAGAGATACATGTAGAGTCAAAGAATAGAGTCAAAGAGATGCATGTAGAGTCACAGAGATACATTTAGAGTCAAAGAATCAGCAACGTTGGTCTTGAGGCTTGATCTCAGCTTCAGAGGCCGACTCACCTTACGCTCGAGTTCATCCACTCTCGCGACAGTATCATCCACAACAGTCTTCAGCTGATCCAACCTTTGACCTTGATCGTTCACATCGACCTTGACCTTGGCAATATCACGCTGGTTGGCGTTAACTTCCACGCCGAGGTTGTTGACATTGTCCTCGGTTGAAGTGACTCTTGTGTCCAATTGATTGATGTCTTTGCGTTGGCCAATGACGTCATGAGACACTTTTTCCAAACTGCAAAAGAAATCAACATCATAGTCTTGATGACATTGAACACCTCGGTGATACATCATTGCAGCAACAATAGAGCATAATAATTTAATACAATTCAATGTAGTACTTTATTGTAGCCAATATAGCACTGCCACATTACTTCACATTGGTTGCATTGATAAGTTTATACGCCACAATGCTACTTACGTAAGATTAAAAATCAAAATTAACACGTACAGTCCAGACTATTGAATTTAATGTGGTTTAAAATACCTTTAATGGAAATAAGTCAAAGTTTAGTTCTTGAGATGAACGGCAAGATATGCTTGTAAAAATCAACATATGTAGCAAGTCGTGCCACGGGAAATTCTGTCAAACACTTCAACAAAACTTAGCATGGCGGGACCAGTGTGATCAAATACACACTGCATCATTCAGACAAATACGCATATTTGAAGTGGATAGTTGTGCTCATGCAATAAGCTGCGTCAGCATATGCAGCACAAATTTGGTATTAAAGCATCATTAATCGGTAGCAGAATTTCTATGTATGCTGATTTGAATGATTTTGAAGACAGTTACTTTGCGCCTCGTTCCACGGTGCAGTTTTTGCATGCAAATTTGCATGCATGAAAAGTTTGTCATTAAAATACAAACAGCGAGCTAACGTCACAATGCAATTGACTGCAACCTACCACTTCGTGCCGACGCGCGGCGCAGCAGTCAAGGGAACTGTGACGTCACTTCAGCGCTTGCAGTTTAGTTATAAACTTTTAATGCATGCAAATTCGCATGGTAAAAATACTCCGTTGAACGAGAGCCTTACGTTCGTCCGTCGATGACGTCAAGGGTCGCCTGACACATATCCGTCAGCGCAGGCGTGGCTCGCAGACGCTCTATCAGCGTCCTCTGCTCTGCTAAAATCTTGGGACACTTCGTGCCCAGCTGTCTCATCTGCATCACTATGACGATTTGATACACTCCAGATATGGAGTTGACGCGTTCCGCAAATAGAGTCATGTATTTTCTCTGACGACTCTAGTAAAACAGAAATCATAAAGTTTGATTTTATTTTGATCACAAAGTTTAGGCATACCGAGTTACGATATAGAATCACACAGAAATCGATTATGTTCGAACACCGCTGATGCAGATTAAAAACAAATATCAATCCACTACTCTTAAGCTGTACAACATGACAGCCATAAATGATACACTGCCATAAAGTATACCGAGTCCAGCAATAAAAATGAAATTATCGGTGGATAATCACATAGTCAAGATGGACCTTAACTTCCTTAAGTACATGTAAGTAAGAATATCCTGAGATGTCGCTTAAAGGCAGCATATTCTCAATTTTTTCTTCTTTTATGCATTGGTATTGCTGTCGGTTTGTAATTATTCAACCCACAAGAGAGCACAATATCGATAGCACTAGGTTTTATTCATTGATCTACATGTATATTTAAGAACAAATAAATAGTAATTTAATAATATTGATAAAACTGAACAAAAACCAGATTACCTCGTTATCCGCCAGCTGAATTAGAATATTTCCTGCTTGGCTAGCCATGGTTTCTAAAGATTGATACGCTTTGATGATCTGAGGTTCATAAGGCAATATGGCCGCTGGTTGCTTCAGTGCTATGGCCTCGAGGCACATCATGGCCATAAAGCATTGCTGGGGATGCGACAGCTTGCTTACAATGGCTTTGATTGCTGCTGGCGTGATTTTCTGGCGAAGCCAGAACAGTAAACAAGCACATTAGAATGTACCATACAAAATGCACCAGAACAGTAAACGAGCACATTAGAATGTACCAAAAAATATGCAAAAACATGAAAAAAGCATTAAGTAGCGGTTGCATGACAAAAATTTAGCCTAGCGGAATGACAGAATTTTTTGACTGCCAGATTTTCAGTAAGCACAAATTAAGGAACAAGCCATGCGCTGAGGAGATTGACCATAACAGATTTATTGGATGAAAAAGTACTAGTAATTTAGCAAACTCAACGTTCGAGCACTACTGCACAATAGCAACACTTATAGCTCCTCCAGATGCATGTACACAATGATTCAGAAAAACGGAAACGAGTCGAATGATCATTATCACTCAACCAATTGCCAATCGATATACATGAAACATGAAACACAATAAATTGCCGTTCTGCTCGAAAACATAAATTGGTTCGAGACTATTGTACTACGCACTCCCAAGAAGTATCATGGTAAAGAATTAAAAACACGTAAACACTTCATTAGTTCATACCATTGGCTCTCTCTTTGCAACTTCTGTGAACATCTGAATAAGCATTATCAGCATCGGATCATTTTCCTCCTCCAAAACTTCAACTAATCTCGGCAAGTATGGATGCATCTTTTCAGGTTGCTCTATGTACATGTCCTTCAATTTACCTGCAAAAAGATAAAATTAAGCCTCTCAAAATGAATGATTTACACGAAGAAGAGAAGAATTTAGTCCACTCATAGTTTCAGGGGATTTAGCCCTACTCCACATTCCACAGAGCTTTTGGATGGACCTTTACTTGGTATGAGATGTTCGTTGCCAAAGCACAGTTAACAAAAGAATTTAGTTTTAGGGCATCAAAACAAAATCATTCATTATTGATTCTGTTTAAATTGCATTGACCCGCATTGGCCATAGTTTTCCAGTTAAAACAACCTAAAAAATATCAGCATATTGCAACAAGAATGATAAAGACTAAGACAATCTGCACCAGTTGCCGCACATACCCGCAATTGTTGAATCCCTCGACTTCAAGTACTTTTCTATCAGTACATCTGTTGAATCTCCAGTTAGCTCAGCGTTGCCAGCCATGGCGGTCATGATGTAGTTGGCGTCTCGTTGCAGAGTAGGATCGCTGCACTCCCACAGCTCCTTAATCCCACTCATCATCGGCTTGATGAGCTGTGGATCCGTGTGTCCCTAAACAAAAATCACCGGTCCGTTTAATTATTGAAAAGATTCAATTATGCCATTCTATCTCTACTGGTATTAACTGTTAAGGCAGTTTACTACTTGCATAATGGAGAGATGTCAATAAATATATAGTCACGGTCTTTGAACTTTATTGCTGTGTTTCATTTCTCTAGCCTTCTGAGAAGAATCTGTACTGCAAGTAGCTGGACCCGATTCTGCCTAAACATGTTGCACGCAAAAAACGCGAAACCAACACAACTGACACGATGGCTATTTAATTCTACAACGTTATTGAAAAAATGAATTTTCAACAGAACGTCTATCTTGGATTTCTAATACATCAAAAAATTGTGATGAGCAACTAAATAATGATACCACACCAGATCGTAGTATAGTATGGATCTAATACTGTTGCTATGACGACAAGTATTGCTATGGTAAATACTCATATTTTTTATCCTGTCAATTTGCCTTTTGTACAATTTATAGGCCTACAATGTTCAATCATTTAGCAATGTAAAATATGAGTCGGCACTGATTATAGGCTATCTGCAAATGAACGCACTTTGATGCTGCCGAAGAAATGTTATTATGTTGCAATCACAAATTGTAGAGTATAATTATTGCACAATAATTTTCTTTCAGAAATTGCTGGAAATTGGACTCACGTTACTCAAGAAGTTCTCCATTATTGATTGTAACAATTTGTACGCCATGTTTTCCTTGCTCGGATCCTCTGAATATTTCCAATCGCAGTTAAGACAAATGTTGAACATCTCCGTCACGTCAGGCAGCACCTGCATCTGATACTTCTTGCTGAAGAACAAAACGAATTAAAATTGCAAAAATAAGGGATTGAGCCAACAAAATTCAATTTGTTATCATAAATTATATAATCCTCATATCGAAACTCATTGAGTGTTGAACAAAATTGTGTTGAAGGACTAGTAGTCTACTTTACAACAGCTATTGTTAATAGCGATGGACCCTAAAAAGTTGAAAACATGCGAGTATCCCAATCCTAACCTCAAGGCTAAACTTCATCCAGCTCAACAATAAATTTGGATTACCGTACTGGCTAAGATTGTCAAGACTGGATATATCAGTCGGCGGTGTGAGATCATTCATAAACAGAAAACAATACATACATTGTGTGAGTGTGAGTCGCATATTTTTGTCAATTTGCTGTTTGCTAACTTTTAGAAACTACGTATTCGCAGGCTTCTTGAACAAGGTATAGGTATTTAAATAGTTTTCTTTTAACCACAAAGCTCTTTTTCCTTTGCTTCACCTACTGTTTGGAACTCTCTTCTTCTCCCACTCCGAACCTCCCCCTCTCTGCCGCTGTTCCTCTCCGATTTAAAGACACATCTTTTCCCACCAAAGATATTTTTATTCTCATGACGGACATATAGAATAACTGACCCGGCTTTTCAATACTCTTCCTCCTTCCCCTTCGTCCAAGGTTTTCATCAAATACAAACTGATGCCCGCCTACAGAGAAGTTAGGTCCGCAATGTCGTCCCTGGACGTCAAAACGGACTTTAAACTCATCATCATTAATTATTATTACTAGCCGATGCCCCGCGAGCCCTTTTCCCGTTGCCCACAAGACCCGTAGCCCTTCTTCTGCAGCCCATAAGACCCGCAGCTATTTCCAGGCTGATGGTCGAAAGTAAACTCTCAGTGGCAAGGCCTATAAGCTTCGCTAGAGAACTTCGCGACGTCATAATCACAATGAAGAGCCAATGAGAGGGCTTATAGGGACCGCACGGACGATCGACACATCGGTAAATTTGTAGTCTGATTAAAGCACATAAAAGTGTTCCATTTATCCAAGCCAGGCGTCAGAATAGCATTTATCTTACCCAGCAGGGTGCACAAACATCATTGGAAGAGCGATCCCTACATTGGTGCACAACCACGCGCCTTCACGCACATCCGGGTTGTGCTTGACTGCGTTCAGCATCAACTTCATCATTTCCGGAATGTTCTCTGGCTTGTCCTATCACCAGTTTGGAAGAGAACATTATCTTTAAAGGACATAAAAATATCCGATGTGAGCCATCAAAATTTTTTTGGAGCAATGCTGCTAAATTCTAAATATTTAAATGTACAATTCAAATTGACCATATACCTCTGCAATAGAAAAAAAAGAAAATCCAAACAAAGGGATCTGAAAATGATTAAATTTAACGTCCCCAAAAAATCACAATTTTAGGTTGCTAACCTTCCATGGATACTTTGTGATGCAGGGCAGGGCTGCATTGTGAATGGCCATGTCAGGATCCTGCAGCGTTTTGAACGCTGTCCTGGTGAGCTCAAACACCTTGTTACAGTGCTTCTCCAAAATCTGATTGGCACTGCAAAGCAAGGGCCACGGGTACAAATATATATAACAGGTATAAATAGACACACATACATGCATACATAGACCTATACATACACCTATACATACACACATGAAATTAATTATAGATGTAGCTGCTAGCAGGAATCATAAAATTACTTCTAGAAATATGTTCAAACAATGGTAGATGACCATTATTTGCACTAGAGAATATATGTAGAGAATATATTTTTCTGACACCTGTTAGTTCCCTCGCGTGATCATACAATTTTTCTCCAAAAGGTATAATAACTTATATATTATTATAAAAAGATACATAAATCGTTGTCCAAAAACAGTTAGACAAATTTTTGAAAGTTTATTTATGTTCTACTCACTGAAACAATCTACCCATAATATTGCCCATTCATCACCAAGTCTCTTCATAATAACAATACAAGCCCTGAAAAAACGACCTCGTTAGTAATGGGTGTACTAATACAAGCTATAGCTACTAATAAAAAAATATTACTTACGCTAAGGTTTCCATCACTTTTGTCATAAACCGCGTGTAATGCTTTTTCTCAGCCGGATCTTCTGTTGTGCCGCACTTGATAACCGTATCAATGATTCGATTGACGATATCTGGACGATTCTGTGTACAAACAAAAAATACCATTAAGCCTACTTTCTACAAATTAGTCATAAAGAATTATAAGAAGCAGTTCAGTTTCAATATATATAAAATTATGCTTTGTACCTTTATTTACGAAAATGCTAGGAATCAGGAAAAAAAGGTCTAATTAGTTAGTTTGCAGTTTTCTTATTTTTATATGAAGAATTTTAAAAATTTATTTTTAGTTTTGGGACCATGTGTAGCACACTACATGTATATACAGTCGGGTTCTGTGCAAGAGCGCCGGCACAGAATCGCTCCTCCTTCTTTAGTCGCCTCTTACGGCTCCCTCAAAGAGTTCTGGACTGCAAGCCAATTCTTTGTTCCCCGGCCTGCAGGGGGCTAATATTGAAGACTATACTGTCAAATGTAAGAGTACGGTACCCAAAACATACAGTAGTAACTTGCCTTCCAGTCAATTAGTTTGCGCTTCTCCAAAATACGATCGCCGACAGCCTCCATGACGCCCGTATGACCACATTCTATGGTCGCTACAAGCAAGTCATCGACGTGAGCTTGTTCTTGTTCTCTGAAATAAAATTACCACACTTCACATCATAGAATCCATGAATGATTAGAATGTAGGAGCGAATAAAGAGATCAGTGACACTGATTCATTTTTTTTGCTTTCCAACCTTTTAGAATATGCTAAATGACAATGCTAGTCTTCAACTTCACAACTTGTCTCAAATTCCTTTTTTCATATTTTACATATAGAGATTCTGCATAGGCTACACTTGTATTCAAAGAGAGCAAATTACACTAAATACTAGTTATTTTTAAACAAGTTCTTGCATTATTATAATACGCAAATGCCTATTTTTCGGCATTACATGTACATGTAGAGGCCAAGTTTTGAAAATTTCAAAAAGGCGCAAGTATTAAGTGAAGGGGCGTTTGTAGTACGTTTGTAAAGTTGTTACAGTTATCAAAGCCATCAGTTGGTTCAAAAAACACTTGACTTGCTAAGGAATGATTAATATAGGCCTCAGCAAAAAGATATTGACCTTGGCGATATAAAGCAAGAAGTCAAACATAGCCTCTGAAAAAGAAATGAAATAATATAAAGAGGAAAAAATTAAGGACCAGAAATCATGGCCTGCTGGCACCTTCTTGTAACAAAGCATAATGAGGAAGAAATGCAACAAATTTCATACCACTACACCATAGGCTATGCAGAAATTGAAAATCGGAACTGAAACAAGAGTAGTTTTAGCGTTCAAGGCTACATAAATTATATAATAATTTAAGCCAACATTTATAATTGGGCCAACAAATATTATGATAAATATATAATAAAAACTAAAAAGAACTAATCAACTTTTTTTCTATTCTGTTAATGTCCTTGTTTTCACACAGGTTTAGACGTATGCGCCCTTGTAAGGACTGCTGGAGTTGTGGTTTTAAGGCCGGTTGCTCTTCCTGCCGCCAACCAAATAAACAATTATCTGACACGGGGTTAGCAGCTAGCGATATTTATGTGCTTAACAGCCTTGCTGAAGGGCCTGTAACGCCATGGTTTTATAGTTGCCGGCGAGGGACTTGAACCCTGGTTCTCTGGACTCAAAGCCCGACGCCTTAACCACTACACCACAGCGCCTCGCTGTGTGATGCAATCACATAATAATCGTACAATTATAATGTCTGAAATCTTACGTGAATGTGTTGAGTGTCTTGAGGAAGGTTTTTTCGTGTTTACTAGCGAAGTCATTGCCTAAGTTCCAAGCTTTTGTTGACGCATTTATTGCATTGATCTCGTCGATTATTTGTTGCATCTGTAGGAAGAACAGAGACTTGATGCCATCTTAATTAGTCAACCAGTAATTTAATTATTACCGAAATTAAACCATCGAATAAATCATTCTCCAGTCTACGTCGATGAATATCACACCTTCTTCGAGTAGAACATATGTAAGTAAGAAGTAGGGTTAGGGTAGAACATCTAAGTTAATTAAAGAAGTAAATTAATAGATCTGCTGTAATAGACCTATGCTAAAGGCGGCGGAACAAAAGGTCACTTTTCGTTCATATGTTTTAACTTCAATTCACGGGCTGAGGTGTCGGGGGGAGAGGACGGGATTCACCCAAAATAAGCATGTCCTCAAAATTGGGAGTGCTTCATCAACACACTCTGTTTACAAAGTGTGTTGATGGTGTGATAAAATATCCAATAAGGAGGCTGTCCGAACAGAAATTGTATTACTATTATTATGAGAATAATAACTGCCTAATCGCCTTTTTGTCGTCTAATCTGTTTATGGCCAGGTTTCCACACGGGTTTTAACGTTTCGCCCTAGAGAGGGCTGCTGGAGCTGGATTTTAAGAGCTAGATTCCCTTCCTGACGCCAACCAGATAAATAATTATCTGACACTGGGTTAGCAGCCAGGGACATCTATGCGTTTAACAACTTTACTGCAGAGCCTGTAACGCCGCGGTTTCACAGTTTGGCAATGTCGGCACTTCAATCCAGGTCTCTTGGTGGACTCGTGTCTGACCAGGCCTCAATATATGCGGATTCGCATCGCAATTTGCGATGCAATTTGATCACGTTTGCGAATCGAACAAAAATTGTTTCAATAAAGGTTCGATAAACCGACGAGTGGCAGGCCTAGCACTGATCTGACTTTCAGTTCACGCGCGACTTTATCAGTAATTTATCCACGTAGGCCTACCTGCTGTATGAACCAGCGGGACTATAGTAATTAATAATGTTGTGATTAGCCAAATCACGGACCATATCCTTGGTCACATCGCGGAGAATATCTGTTTGTATATAAAATTGTAAAGCATCATAGGCTTATTTTAAAAATAAAATTGACTCAACACGTGTAAAAGGCCTACATGTACCTCGAGCGATATTTGACGATATAAAAACTGCTAATCAAATGAGTGAAACTGCCAATCAAATTGAATTTGATCATCAAAACTGCTAATCAATTTTCAAGGATTATATTCAGGCCTGTGTCCGACACGTAAACCACTACACCGCAGCGCCTTGATTATTATTATGAGAATAACAATATAGTGTAATCATTTACCTTGACGTTGCAGTTTTCTGCGTAGGGTGTATAGGTGCACTACCACCTTCTGCAGACACTCCCGCTCTACAAACAAACACCTCGTCACTTAAATGTTTTCAAACTCGGTCCAAAATTAAATAAATTTATAGGCAAGCGCGTGCAATAAAAGATCAGCAATAATGCTTTATTACAGCACAGAACGACGGTCGATCGATGCAAACCAAGAGCGCACATACCACGATAGCCTGTGGCTTATGGCCTCATGCTCATTTATTGGTTTACTAGCCTATTTGTTCGATTTGTTTTTTCTGTTCAATTTGTCAACGACGCTCTTTTTTGCACACGTCGTGTAGCCTACTGTAGCACTAGGTACTAATGCACTACACACTTCGTCTTGTAAACAGTTTCGTGCCTGTAAACGAAATGAATATTTAAGCAACTTGTTGTCATCCCGTTAGGTTCTCAATTTACCAGTGGGCCTACTAATCAAAATCGTTCTTACATTATCAAAGCATAGATTAAAGATCTCTTAATCAAAACTGGCGCAAGCAAAATGACGATAACGTTATCCGCCTAGAACAATAGGACAATGACACGTTGTACATGCCACAAGCAATAATATATACGCAATAAATAAAACAAATAGAATAAATAACCGCGGGCCTACTGCCCTACATGCGTGTATGCCCTACTTCACTGCACATGCAGGTTAGCAGTTAACCTAGATGTATAACACATGCATACCTGCAATAGTTATATTCTCGCTTTGAAGTGCGTCCTAGAAGCGGTACTACGTAATACGTTAGGGATCTTCTCGAGAGATCTGCATTAACGCACGCAGGGTCGGCGAAGACACCGGTGTCACGCTGGCTCCTGCGCTCGAGTTGGCTGGCCCGCCGCTAGGCAACCAAGGATCAATTCTGCTCATTCTGCTCGTCGTCGACGCCTCAGCAATAGTAAGCCTAAAGCCTGTCTCGCGTCAAATTATAATGCACAGCCTTAGCGTTAAATTGCGCCAACTATTCGCGGCTTCGTTTTGGGTCAGTAAAATATTTAGCCGTGCCATGCGATATAGCACGGTTTGCTGCAGGCCGCAAACCGGCGAACGTATATGTCGTAGCCCAGCCTTCAAAATTGTAGTCCAATCTTCTAATAATAAGCCAGTTATCATTGAATGCGTATTTTGAGCCAATAGCCCAAATAGTTTCTTGATGTACCAATGAATAGGCAGCAATCAGGGGCGGCAGTAGAAAATTTCATATGAAGCGGCGGACATTTCTGGGGGACGCATAGGTCTACATGTTTCGACGTCACGACCGATTTTTTCCTTCATGGGAGAACTCGCGACCGGGGGGGAGGGGGGGGGGGGAGGTGCACGACAGAGACTTTTTCCCTTCCGTACACAACTGGCGACCAGGGGAGTGGATGCTAACAGAAAACAGAAATTGTCAAGATCCATTTATAACAATCATTGTCCTTTTTGTACTCGTCTCCATGGAGACACTTTTTCTCCTCAAAAAAACTTGGGACACCAACAATTTTAAGTTAAGGCTGCCGTCTTTAAAACTGAGGACGCTATCATCACGATACGGCCCTCTTTAACAATGGAGGCCTTCCCATCAAAAAATGGGAGCTTTCATGTAGAACCGCCACTGCAGTTAACAGCCTAGTCTCTAGTCACGAACGAGGCAGCCAGGTGACAAAAGTCACAGAGTCTCTAGACTCTCTGTTTATAAATCTTTATTCACCGGAGGACAGTTACAGATTAACAAACAATGACAGCGTAATCTTAAATTGTTAAAAGTACTCGTTGGCCTAAATAAACAATAAAAACTTAATACACAAGAAAAGTATAGCAGTAACAAACTTAATTGAATGCATAAGCTTATAGGCTGCAGAGGCAAGTCTGCAGCAATTTAGTTACTCACAACTTCACAAGACACAAGGCATCATCCGAATAATTTTCTTTTAATGTGATTCCTATTTCCTCCCTAAGATGAAGAGACTAAACAAATTACAAGATAAATAAATGAGCACAGGTAGGTCAAGTTAGAGTAATGTCATGTACATTGGAATTTGATTAGACATAAGGATAATACTACGAAATAGGAGCATAAAAATAAAATAGTTGGTTCAATTTCAAGTCGCTATTATATAATTTTATTATCTATTTTACAATCGATAAATATTATCGATTAATTTCCTTCAAGAAAAAAATCGAAAAGGAAAAGTGAAATAAAATGACTTTATTGACTGAAAAATCATAGGCCTATGCATTAGGCCTCCTTTACATGCTGCATATTTTAAATGTAATTTTACATGTAATTTTGCATGCAACGGTTAAGGTGGACGGACGACCGTTGTCATGAAAACGATTTCCTTAACTTGGTTTCATGCACGCTTGTTCCTTGACTGGGTTTCATGCATGGCTTGCATGAAACCCAGTTAAGGACATTTTACATTGTAATTTTCTCAACATGGTTGCATGTAAAATTAC
>JAQIWG010004167.1:0-16519 GCA_034695025.1 Chamaedrilus cognettii | reverse complement strand
ACTGACCACCCTAGAGACCCCTGCGGGGCATACATGCAGTAGGCCTACTGCCTATAATTATAGCCTTCATTGGTAGGTCTACCTACTGCAGTTTAGGCTACAGCAGCTATGCTGCTGTAGCCTACAGTAGGTTACATGCTGCTTTTGTAATTAATATCTGTCATTAAAAAAGAAGAAACATAAATTTTATTATTACTTTGCCGCCATGTTTGCCACGAAAAGAACGCAAACAATAATTGAGGGTAAGGAAGGAAGGAAAGAGTGACAATTAAGTATTTTGGAAGCAGCAGCGCCGGCGCATTTCTTTTTTTAACAGTTGGGACCAATACTATTATATAATAATAGTTATGGAATAACTATTATATAATAATAGTTATGGAATAACTATTATATAATAATAGTTATGGAATAACCTCCATCTGCAGGAGGGGTCGCAATATTCATTTAATGTAAAAATTTCTGAAAACTAATATTACACTTATAATACCATATTGGATTACCGGTACTCTTTATTCACAGAAATACAATCATTAAAATGTCCTTAGTCTAGGGGATTAAAGGCCTTGAGTTTTATAGAAATTCGGCGTTCCTGAATTCATCAATTTTAAAATAAATTCTCGCAGTATTTTTTATTAATAAATTTAAAATTAAGTAAAAAAGTTGTCGAAAAGTGCGTTGCAACTTTTCGACAGCCAATCAAAGCGCGTGACCTCCGCAGTGTTGTCAATTTTTCGAAGTGGAATTATCAAAAGTACAAAACGCTGAAAATTATCGTTTTTTACAAAAATCATCGTATGAGACATCGTATTTTTCATCCGCAAATCATACGCTATCAAAAAAAACCTACAAAGCGCCGAAAACAGCCAAAAAAGACATTCATCATCGACAAGAAAGCTCACAAGCTGGTGAGAGGGTACTTGTCTGTTCTGAGCAGTTCTGTGGTTCTGATGCGCTGCTATCTTCCACCATTCTATTATAGACAATGGCGTAGCTTTGAACTGAAAAATGTTGTGACAAAATGGCAAGTCCTTATGGGACGTGACGTCCCATTGAAGCGCATTGAAACGCTTAAAACATATAAATGTTTAGCCAGCGAGTTAATCTGACAGGATTCAAATTGAGTTAAGCAGTCAATACATCATTGGCTTTGCTGCACCATAGTGAAGTAAAATCAGGAATTTTCATGCCAGACATTTTCATGCCAGCAGATTCGAGCTAAATGGTAATGAATAATGAATAGTAATGATTAGTACTGATTAGTAATTAATAGCCATGCCAGGCAGACTTGCCTCGAATAGTAATGAATGGCATTGAATGGTAATGAATAGTAATGATTAGTAATTATTAGTAATGCATGGTCATGCCACGCAGACTTGCTTCGAAAGGTAATGAATGGTAATGATTAGTGATGAATAGTCATGGTAATGAATAGTAATGATAAGTAATGAATAGTAATGATTAGTGATTATTAGCGATGAATGGTCCTGCCAGCTAGACTCGTCGAGCCTCGCTGCATGTCGAGGAGGCCAGCGCCATCTTGTTAATGCATTTAAACGAAAATAGCCGACTGGGGGTTAACAAGTTCATCAACAGTTCAGTAATGCATAGAATTCGTATTTATTCTTCAATTTTATTTGAGATCCACAGGCCCACAAAGACATGACTTCTACAAGAAAAGTTCAAATCCACAAGAAAAATTTACATCCACAAGAAAATAAACCATCGATAAGAACATGACACCACGAACAGACACTCAAGAAAAGTTCATCTTCGCAAGAAAAGCTGAAATCTACAAGAAAAGTTCACATTCACAAACATTCACAAGAAACGTTAACTTTCAAAAGAAAAGTTCACATCTACACGATAACATCCACACCAAATCCACAAGAAAAGTTCACATAGCCTATATAGGGAGTCAAAAAAAAATCCCTCAGCGATTTCGCGATAACTCATTCAAAAAGATTTTTTTAATTTCATATTTGTAGGGTTTGGAGGAGATAATTTGCAACAAGACTGCCAAATTTCATGCAAAAATATTTTTTAGTTCAAAAGTTATAACTGTTTTAGGAAAAAAGTTTTAAATTAAAGTTAACCAGCGCATTAAAGCTCGCTTAGTCTGGTTATTTCGCCTGTAGCTGGCCTGCACCTGTTTTAGCGTGCAGTGCATTTGAGAATTGACTAATCGAAGTGTCTTGGCCTTCAAATCTTGCCCTTACAACGTTTTCAGTCCCATTTTTCTCCTGCACAAGATTGGTCATTTTTAACGTGTCCAACTTGTTGCGTTAACAAAACCATGCTTTCAGCGCTTGAGCCGCAGTGAGGTGTTGCTCATGAACATGGTCTACTATAGCAATCAATTTCTCAGGCACATGACGTCATGAATATGCATTCTAGCAGAGGAGTACAAGGATGAGTCAACAGGAAATTCAGGACAAAAATATTTTTATGAGCTTAATTTGACTGCATCCATTATTATTTTGACTTAATTACACTTGTTGAACCAATTTTTAAAAACTTTTTGCGCAAATATTCATAACTTTTGAACCAAAATATATTTTCAAATGAAATTTGGTGTTCTTGTTGCAAATTATCTCAGCTACAATCCCTACAAGGATGAAACAAAAATATGAACGTTTGAGCAAGTTATAGCGATTTCGCTAGGAGATTATTATTTTTTGACTCACTCTGTACACAGGAAAACAAAACATCTGCAAAAAACATGATATCCACAAGAAAAGTTAAAATCACAAAGAAAATTTCACATCAACAAGAAACCAACAAAATCCACAGAAAACATGACATTCACAAGTAATTTCTGCCACAGACGGCGGGTATCATCAATCCGCTGCTGTTTATATTGGCAATTTACACTTCTGACTCATTCAGGTTTGTCACATTTTAACAACATCAGCCTTAGCCAGTCGTAGTGATCATCATCAGTTTTCAAAAAGTAGTGGTGACTATCAGCACTTTTTAAAAAGTAGTGGTGATAAATCTCACCGTCACCACAAGAAGTTACGCCTATTATAAAATATATTTCTTCTAAGGGAGAGTTTCAGAACACGCTACTAACTTTATGAGCGATCGAGAGATGTCCAATCAGAGTTGTTCACACTGATTGGATGTCTCTCGTTCATAGAGATAGCAGCCTGTTCTAAAACCGGCTCCAAATTATCTTCAACGTAACCAACAACTACGAGCAAAATGAAGCCCTCAACATATTTTGAAGATAATAATGAACAAAATGTTAAAGCAGGCCTACTAGATTAAGGATTACGCAGCCGAAATGATTAATATTGTCTTTGTCTAAGTTTAGTATATTAGCAATAACGGGAAATGCTCACTTTTCCATTATATATACCTGCGCCATTACAATTCGTTCAAAATTTAAAAATTATCCACAAAAGTCCATCTGAAACATCAGGCAGCGTCATACCGCAAGCGATTTATTTTACAATAAATTACTCCATGCTGCAAAGTAAGAAAAACGCAAACACCGTCGACGCAAGATCCAACCTCAGGATCCAACTACTCGCATAGATCAAAATGGTAGATTAGTATAGCTTCTGCGAAAGCGTTGTGGCCGAGTGGTCTAAGTCGCCGACTTCGGAGTAGGAGTGTAGCAGAGAGTCGATTCAAACCCTGACCGCGGTAAAAGATTTTGAGTCACTTTGTGCACCCTTAGCAAAGGTGCTTAATTTTGCCAGCCCTGCAAATCCATTAGGGTGGAGTGCAGTAGAGCAGTTGAAGTTGAAGTAGTGCATGCGAAGCCAATGTTTCGGCTGTACATTGCATCATTAGCATTTCAAGCGCAGTTGACTAGAGCTCGGCTGTCTGTAGAATGCCACAGTGATTGGCAAGCAGTGTGACCAGGATTAGCTTACGGCTAGTTGCTAGACTTTAATTTGAAAATATGCTATATTGCACATTACTCAAACTGCGGTTTAAGCTAAACTGCAATTTGAAATTTTAGGGTTGCTCGACGATTTTCTTCGGTTTGAGTGCGATTTAGCAAATGTGCTAAAATATTACTGCACTCTGGTTTTTATTCGTGTCCCGGAAGGCCCTAATTGTGTTAATACGTGTCAATAGTGATGAATGTTCAATAATATCGTGAAAATTTGAATCTTGAAACGCAACTGAATTTCCGATATCTTGGCCGTTAAATCGCACTTAATTCGCAGAAATGTGGGAATTTGAAAATTAATTCGCAGATTACTAAATCGCACATTAACTCGAGGTCGAGCAACAGAAATTTAGTTAAATCGGACTACGTCACTAAATCGCACTCAAATCGAAGTCGAGCAACCAGCTGTTAATGTCTGATGAGCAGTGTGACCAGAGTTAGCCTAGTGTTTGGTGAGCAGCAGTAGGCGTGGGTAGTGCAAAGTCTCATCGTACACATCTCGTCCTCTTGCAACGTTCTGCACACGCATACAACAAGCATAGGTCATGTCACACAACAAACATAAGTCACATAACAAGCACAAGTCACACAATAGGCAAAAATCACACAACAACCATAACGACTGCGTAAGTCACTCAATAAGCATAAGCCACTCAACAAAAATGCTGTTGTGATCTGCCCAGCCGAGTCAAGCCCAGACCTGACAGTGCAGTCGGTGGATGTGCTCGTCATAGTGGTCACTGGTGTGTGACACACGCATGCAGTCAGAGGTGGACACCAGGGCGATGAAGCTCTGCAGACTGGAGCCCCGGCTTGGCGCTAGCAGCAGTGCGCACCCCTGCACCTCACACACACGGCACCACACATCGCATCACACACACGGTACCATCCACACACTCCACACAGCGCTACACACCTGCAGCACCACACACACAGAGCCACATACATAGAGCAACGCACACAGTACCATACATGTAGCACCGCACATTGCACAAACCTGCATCACACACCTGCAAAAGTGTGCACCACAGACGCAACACAATACAAAACTGCTCTACACACAACTGTACAACAGGTACTGCTCAGCCACAGCTCAACTACGCAGGGTTGCAGCAATAATAAGTCATGTTCGCATTAAATTCGTTTTAGAAGGGCGGGCCCCTTTGGTAACTTTAACCTTATAAGGGGCATTGGCCCCACTTTTTCTCAACTTTAGAACCAACCCCAGTTTTCAACCCCAACCCCGGTCTCCAGCCGTAACCCTGACCCTGGTCCTTAACCCCGGTCCCTAACCCTACCCCAGTCCGCAGCAGGCGCTGTATGCAGGAGAGCAGTGGCGCTCGACAGTCATCAAAGAAGAGACAGTCGGCTGAGAGGATGACGTCAAACTGACCCCCATCCAGGGCAGCCTGCTCTTGCGCGTCATCCCCCCACCGCAGCATCCTACACCACAAAACTTTTGAGCATGCTCCTCACACAGCAACATATCCCAGCATGCTCCACACAGCAACATATCCCAGCATGCATCACACACTGCAACACATCCCAGCATGCCCCATACACACAACAAATCTCAGCAATGATGCTCCACACACAGCATCACATTCCACATCACATCCACATCAGCAATGTTCCACATACCTCGCTTGCACGTCAGTTGTCTGCAGTTGTGACGCATTCCTCGCGATGACTGCACTGAGATCTATCACAGAGAAAGAGCAGCTCAGCTAAATGATTATTCAATTCAATTTCAATCACGAATATTATTATTCAATATGGACCCAGCTGCTCTGTTAATGAAGCACAAACGTGTCACTGTTGCAGACAATTGAACCCAACTCAGCCAACAATAAACATGCAGGCTATAAGGTAGCCTGTGCAGGTAGCCCAACTCAGTAAAATTAATTGCCAGTCTAGATTAGCAAATGAGTGGACTAGAAACAAGTCGACTCAGACTCAGGCCCATGTATGATTCATTTTCAAAACACAAGTCCAAGCATGTTCCATACCCAAGTCCGAGCATGATCCATACACAAGTCCATGAATGGTCCATATGCACAGACGCAGAGACAGAGACGGGTCAGTGTGGATGATAGCTGCATCTGCAAGACTCACTTGCCACTGACGCAAGGTTGCCGTCTGTCGCTAGAATGCGCCGCGCCTTCACGCTGACAGCCAACTGTGCAACACCATGGATCACATCACTGTGCAACACCATGGACCACATCACTGTGCAACACTATGGACCACATCACTGTGCAACACCATGGACCACATCACTGTGCAACACCATGGACCACATCACTGTGCAACACCATGGATCACATCATTGCACAGCATGGACCATATCACTGCACAGCATGGACCACATCACTGCACAGCATGGACCACTTCGCTTTACAACAACGCTATATCACTGTTTAACAGCATGAACCAGGCTTCGATGGCTTCCTAGGCCTGTACCAAAATTTTACAAATTATTTTTATCACTATCAGTATACAAATTCCAAGTAAATATTGCACAGCAGTTAAGGGAAAACTCCTAAAGACTTACAAGCGAGGCGCTGTGGTGGAGTGGTTAAGGCGCCGGACAGAGAGTCCAGAGACCTGGGTTCAGGTCCCGGCTCCGGCAGCTATAAAGCCATGCGTTACAGGCCCTTCAGCAAAGTTGTTAAACACACGTGTCGCTAGCTGATAAGCATCGTCCAGGGTAATTTATTATTCTGGTTGGCAACAGGAAGGGCATCCAGCCATAAAAACCAGCTCCAATATAAACATCTAGCCTGTGTTAATATGAAAACGACATTAACAGGCTTGCCTGTAATGCATTAGACTGGACATTATAAGCGAGGACTATACAAGTAGCCAACCTACATGGTAAAGAAGCATCAATGCAAGACGCAGCAATGAAATATATGTTTAACTAGACAGCTGTGCACACAGACAGGGAGAAGGACAAACAGTGATATACAGAGAGAGTTAGGAGACAACATACGGAGAGAGCAGCGAGACAGGTCATGCCTCCGCCCAGCTCACACACAGCCTGGTTCCTGTAACACATGGTCCCACAGCCACACTGACCCTAGCTCTAGCCTGGTCAGTGGTCATTGTAACACTCAAGACTCCACAATTATGATGACCGGTTGCTTGAATTCGACTTATCATGAACAAATTTTCACTTTACTTAATGTGTGCTTCAACTCAATTAGCCAATTAACAAAATTTTGTGTGTCGATCATTTTTGTCCTTTGTAAACTGTGTGGATTAGTGCAAATGTAAAAATTATTACTAAAGTGAACTCCGGTCATTCTTAACGCTTTGTGTCAAATATTAGTGTCAAATATACATGTCAAAAGTGTTGATTGTTCAATACTATCCTGAGAATTTGAATCCTCAAACCAAAACGTAACTAATAATTCAGTAGTTTTGAGCGTTAATTCTCCATAATTTCCAGATATCTGCGAAGATTAATAATTCGCAAATTATTGCAGATTGAGCAACTCTCATCAGCAATTCAGATTAAAAAATTAAACCAAAAATTATTGACTTTTAAAATTGATGTTGAGCAATCGGACACAACCCTCTCCAAGGTGAGGTTTAGTTCCCAGGCCGAGGCAGTGACCTCGCCCCAGCTTGGTCCACGCCTCAACACATGGTTATCAACACAGCTTCATCCAACGTAACCACCCCAAGCCTCTTACACAGCTCCGCCAGTCTCCACCCTAACTGCAGTAGCACTGGTCAGTAGGCCTACACAAGCCCTGTTGCTAGCCGAATCCACCATACAATGAGAGAAACTTCAGTCACATTGCGACTTACACAACTACGCCCTTAATGTATTGTTCATACACTCAATTACAACTCGGTTAGGGTGGGACCAGTATTTGAACATGCGAAGCAGTGTTTGAGGGAGTAGGTTACAGTTAAGGTGGAACCAGTACTTGAACATGTGGCAGTGCTTGAGGCAGTAGTAGGCCAGCACTTCCTCTGACGGCCACACACCTGCAGCACAACCCACATCCTGCATTCAGCCAATCACACGCAGGTCCTCAGCTAACAACCCATAACCATCAATAATAGTCTTTTAAAAAATTCAACAGCTGTATATAATTTTACTTGATAGACTAAAAGAAGAAAATGTTAATTGCCTTTCAACATGTTGCTTTAGGTTGTTGCTTTACATGTTAGGCCTACCAAACATTGGACAACACACAGTACCGTAGCATCTAAACATTACACAGCTGCAGTAGCCCGAGTTCAAATGCATTTACACGCTGTATATCAGTGAGAATGAGACTCACAGACGTTGCCCGTGTTGTTGAAGCCCAGAAGAGCAGAGATCTGCAACACTCCGTCGAGATGTCTAACATAGAAGCTCCAAGTTAAAAGAGGCAAACTTGCCTATCAGCATCAAAACTATACAAAACCATACCAGTATAAATATGCACTGGCCTAAATATTATAATAGCTAAACAAGTTTTTCAAGCACCCCCCAGCACACCACGGTCCAAGGTCTATGACTAGGGACAACTTGTCTAGGACAAGTCTGCTTGAAACTGCAGTGGACAGCAGGGATTACAATAGACAGCAGGGACTACAGTGGATAGCAGGGACTGAAGTGAACAACAGGGACCACAGTGGACAGCAGGGACTACAGTGGACAGCAGCGACTACAGTGGACAGCAGGAACAAGTGGACAGCAGGGACTACCGTGGACAGCAGGGACTACAGTGGACAGCAGAGACTACAGAGGACAGCAGAAAGGTTCAGACCTGACGGCGAGCGAGTAGTGTGCAAAGTGTGTCGATGTGTAGTGGTACCACACATGTTGCTCCTTCATTCCCCCACACACTCCCCCACACATTCCCCCACAAACCGCCCCGTTCACTAAGTCTGCCACACCATCCTTATTCCCTTTCAGCGAGCAGTCAACCTCCCCCTCCCCCTGACATCCTAACCGCCGCTCAGCCGAGCATCCCACTCCTCGCTCCGCCAGACATCTGACCCCTCCCTCTTCAGGATACCGCTCAGTAGCAAACAAACCGAATGAAGCGAAGCGTCGGACTGACACGCGTGACAGGGCATCCGTGCACGTGAGACGTCTACTCAACAACATCTGAGCACAGAGCACATGACTGCATGGAGTACAAACAACGTTCTACACACAAATGACAGACTAAGGTAACTTGCTAAGCCTAACGCAGCCCTAATCCTAATTTATTCACCTACCTTAATAATTAAGTACCGTACCGACGCAAATTTTGATTTTACTCCTCAATATATAACATACATACAGGCCTACACAATCTGAGTCATGATTACAGTGGACATTAACTGTGTTTAACGGTTAACATTTCAACATTAACAGTGTTTACATGCTTACAATGTGTTTTTACGATTGTGTTTTGTCTTAGTTAAACCAAAATTAGGCGGAATGATTGACCGGTCCGTCATTCATTCCCTGAACGAATAACTGTATCATCTGTTTACTGCAGCCATGCAAGCATAAATGATTAATTACCGTAATCATTAACGAATAAAGTAACAGACCGACCTCACCCAGCAACTTCCATCTCTTGCGCGCCAACTCCGCCATAATTTTGGAACCGTACGTACGGTAACACGGTTAATAATACGAGTATTATCAACTAACTTGTACCAGGCTGTATTTTCAAGGTTTGATTCAATTGGTTCAAGATTATTATGACTGCTGCGTATAGCATCAAGTCAGAACACTATATTTTACATGCTATTTTCACGCACTGACCATCACAAGCATTATTATGCAGACTGCAAACGAATAATGCCGGTTGTAATTTTTGTAGGTTCGTGATTTTACCAACCCTTTATGGGTTCTCGTCTAGCAAATGATTTTATAGTAAAATGTGAAGATTTAATGTTTTATCGATAAGTATGTTGCACATGATATATTTTTTTCGGAAATTAAGTTTCATCTCAAAAATATTTGTCGCCTAAATGTTGTGCCATATCCCAATCCATTATTGTTCACGTAAATTTTAGCTTCACTACTGCACCACAGAAATAGTTGCCTAGAACACGCATGCACAAGCTTTGCGGGTCGGGTAAAAATGTCATAGAATGAAGGGCCTTTTATGTAAAAACGGAAGCTGATTCGAATTATGAGTCATCACTTCGAATTATTGTGATTCGATGTGTGTAGGTCATGACCCTGTCAATCAAGTTGTAGACGGTTGTAATCGGTTTGCCCCGCAGGGAAAAGCCCCACCCCCATTATCTCCATACGTGCCTCAATATACAATATATAGTGACTCCCCTTGTACTGCACTCATGCACTCCATTCCAAGTGGTTATATACTAACTCAATGATTCCAAAGGATAATTTTTTGCATTGGATAGTCAACCGGTTGCCAAATTGCTGTAACTTTTATTTTGAATTACCCGGGTTAAGTTGGCGATTTTTACCCGGATTATTGACATTAAGTAAATTTTAAATAGAAGTCAGGTTCATTGACTTAAGAATAAATGGATGCTTCATATTTAATATAGCAGCGCTAGGCCAATGAAGGTGATGTTACAAAATGTAAACAAAATTTTAATGACTTCTGATTGGACGCATTGAGGTCGTAACCCTATCAACATCCCAGCATGCACAACGTGCGCAGCTCATCCCATAATGCAATACGCCGGAACAACCCACAATGGAAAGCGAAATTTACAAATAAAATTCAAAATCAACGGATTATTATTTTAAACCGGCTAATTATTATCCGTATGTGTTATGTGATCTTGTTACGTGATATTTAATAATGCTTAAAATAAATAATGCTTGAAATAAAAAATATTTCTCAACTTTGATGACATTTCTGGTGATCTACTGACCTTGGTCCCGCGGGCCAAGCCTTGGCAGATCAGTGGCCTAGACAGATCCGTAGCCTTGAAAGGTCAGCTACTTTGTTTTATAGATTGCAGCGACAGGCCTAAGCCTTGGTCAGGTTATATTAAGCGTATAACCCATTGACATCAAATAGAATGGTCTATGCATATTAATTTCATAATCGCAAGACCAATGAGGCTGATGTGGCATATACAAATAAATTAGAAGTAGCTTGTGATTGGGTAGACTGAGGTCGTGATCCTGTCAATGAACGAAGGTAACCTAGTAACATACATGGGCCTGCATTCAAATTGCACATGACCTTGGTCCCGCAGTCCCAGCCTTGACCCACTGGCCTCAATAAATGAGTAGTTAGGGTTAGGATCGACGCGCCTTTCAATCGGTAAGCGACGTGGCTGTCAAAGAGTTTGTACGTAAAAATGAAAAAACACATTTATTTTGGAATTTTATTATATATAGGACAATTTCTATTTATTCCCATCGATCACTGCACTCACCATAGCTTTAATTTAGTTTAATCCGAGCCACTAGTAGTTTGGGCTACGATATTCAATTGTCAATTTTAACAATTGGTAGTAGTAAGTAGTAGTAAAATAGTAAGAATATCAGTCTCTGTCATGGGCAAGCACAAACCGGTATGTTTGTTTTAGCTATTTATCTTAAATCTGATATTATCGTTCAGTTATTACACGTGCAGAGCTTATTTATCATTTATTATTTATTAATTAATCATTTAAATACATGAAAAAGGCTGGCAGACTAATAGGTATGTAGGCTAGCATTATTTAGTTAAATATTACATGAATCCCTTGAAATAGAAAGCGATAGTTGTCGATAGGATGAAGACTGCTAACACTGAGATGTATGCAGGGCAAGGGTCGGAGTGCGCGCAAGGCCCGCGCGGGGCAGCGGGCCGTGGCGGGGGACGAGGCTGGCGGCGCCCCGTGCACCTTCATCTTCAACAGAGGCCATGTCGGCAAAAACGTGAACAAGCTCATCCTCGACATGCGGCGGGTCATGGAGCCCTACACGGCGTCCAGACTAAAGGTGGGCTGCCGGGCGGGAAGGGGGTGTAGAGCAAGGAGGGGGTGTAGAGCAGCGAGGGGTATAGAGCAGGGAGGTGTAGAGGAGAAGGAGAAGGGTCAGAGTGTAAAGCAGGGAGGGGTTGCAGGGTAAAATTAGTACACTGAGGGTTATGGGAACCCGGAGGCCGTTTTCTGATGCTTTGCACTTGTTGGGTGATATGAGTTGATGATGAATGCCGTTGTATTGCTTATTGAATTGACCTTTATATGGCGGGCGTTACATATAGTAATTTTGCATGTGTGTGCTTGTATCAGGTGCGTAGGAGCAACGTGCTGAAGGACTTCAAGGCAGTTGCCAGCGACCTCCACGTTTCTCACTTCATCACCTTCTCCAGGACAGACATCGCAAGCTACATGAAGGTCATGCGCGCCCCCCACGGGCCAACCCTCACTTTCAAGGTAACACTGATAGACCGACCCTTTCGTAGGCAGAGACTCATGCTGTGGCTACTACTCATTTTATGGCTATTACTTTATGGCTGGTACATGTTTCTAGTAATCATTCTGCGCTTGGCTGGAGTCCAATAGCCTGGATGACTCAAGTCGCAGTCGTATGTGCTGGGCTACTAGTCTGGTGTACTGTATGTAGTCTAGCTGGACAAGCAATCAAGAATTGTGCAGTTTATCAACTGAACATTGTAGCATTCTATGTAGCAAGGTGAATATTGTTAATTTCGTTAATTGTATTCAGAAATTTTTGATTTCAGGTCCCACACTTGCTCACTCACTCGTTCACGCATTCACTCATCAGTCACTCCCCACTCACTAATCACTCGCTCACTGCTACAGATCCAGTCGTACTGTCTGAGTCGAGACGTTGTGTCATCACTCAAGCGTCACCACATGGACGCACGTCAGTGGACGCACCCCCCCCTGCTCGTCCTCAACAGGTTCAGTGGCGAGGGGCTTCACCTCAAGCTCATCACTTCCATGTTCCAGAACCTCTTTCCCTCTCTGCAAGTAGACAAGGTACCCCTTCCCTCTCTGCAAGTAGACAAGGTACTCTGTCTCTGTAAATAGACTTCTCTCTCACTTCTCTCTCCTGTATAAGAAATAGAGACTCCTCTTTCTCTCTCCTGTCGCTAAGTAGAAGTGCTACCCTTTTCCTCTCCACATTTTGACAAGGTGCTCGCTGCTTTCTGTAAGTTGACAAGTGAAGCAATTTGCTTGCAATCAAATATAAAATTTGAATTAAGAATCTTGAGTTGTAATATGGTTTCAGTGCGATAAGTCTTGTATTAAGGATTATTTTTGAAACGAAAAATTTATGAAATACTCGTCATTGCTGCTGCTGTGTGTGTTTCAGATAAAGTTGAATGAGGTGCGTCGCTGTGTACTGCTCAACTACAGTCCTGACAGTGAAACCATAGAGCTGCGTCACTAGTCAGTACCCTGTCAGAGGAACCATAGAGCTACACCACTAGTCAGTACCCTGTCAGAGGAACCATAGAGCTACGCCACTAGTCAGTACCCTGTCAGAGGAACCATAGAGCTACACCACTAGTCAGTACCCTGTCAGAGGAACCATAGAGCTGCGTCACTAGTCAGTACCCTGTCAGATGAACCATAGAGCTGTGTCACTAGTCAGTACCCTGTCAGAGGAACCATAGAGCTGCGCCACTAGTCAGTACCTCATACATATGTAGCCACTAGCCCTTGCATGGAGTATGGATGGTAGTGAGAATGCTGCGGGATGAGACAACCTTGTAAAGCTGGCCGATACACAGCGGAGTTTGGCGCTCAGTGGTTGAGTGTGACTCGCAGCTATTTTTTCACTAGTAGTAGGAATTATCCTGATAACCTTTCTTCTGGCTATTTTGAGTACGGTAATTGTTGAATGCTAGTTGTTTAGCGGAAGGTGCAGTTTTGATTGCTATTTTGACATCACTAATTGCTTGATAGGAAACAATGATTGCTAGATGCTAGATGATAGGAAGTGAGTGCTATGCATACGTTGCTTGATGCTAAACGGTAGGAAGTGAGTGCTATGTAAATAGTATGCACACATTGCTAGATGCTAGATGGTAGGTAGCGAATGCTGTATGTGCAGCAACATCCGGGTGGCGCCGGCAGGACTTAGTCGGGGGGTGCGGAGATTGGTGGGGGGGATGAGGGTCCCCAACATGTCCCACTACGGTGACGTCAGTGAATTTGTCAACCGGTGAGACAAGCAACATACAGTTGCGGGGGAAAAAAGGGTTCTGTATCTTGTTTTGTATTCTATTTGTAGCACAATTTATTTCAATTGTCTCTATTTTGTTAACAGATGCTCACTACAGCTAGGGGCAGGTGTTGGTGTTACCTAGATACTGTGTTGTGCCGAAGGGATGCAGACAGCTAGGGGCTGGTGGCAGTGTTACCTAGATACTGTGTTGTGCTGCAGGGATGCAGACAGCTAGGGGCTGGTGGAAGTGTGACCTAGATACATAGGTGACCTGGATGTATGGCGTTACAGGGATGCAGGCAATGCGTCGGAGAGTGAGGCAGAAGTGGACGGGCCTCAGAACGAGGTCACCCTGGCGCAGGACGTAGCCGGGCGCGGCAACATGAAGGCTGCAAAGAGTGCCGTGCGGTGGGTGACTTGCGTCAAGTGTTCCATGTCGCATCCACTCCATAACACCACTATTATATTCATACGTACTTGTATCCACAGCGAGGCACTGTGGTGTAACGTTTAAGGCATTGGACGCAAGTCTCAGAGATCTAGGTTCAAGTCCCGGCGCTGGCAACTATGAAACCATGGCGTTGCTGGCCATTTGGCAAGGCTGTTGAAAAGTGTTGCTAGCTGCTAACCCCGTATCTGATGTCTTATTTGCTCAATTTATATGGAAATGTTACCATCTCAATATTTCATTATGTCTCTTTATCTCTCTCTCTTGATTAGGAGATTAGATCCTTGTCTGATCAAGCAGATCTCTGTTGGGTGAGTTTGATTTGAGCGAGCGCGACCGGAGGTCATGAGAAAGGGTCGGGTATGAAAGGTGGCATGAGGATGTGTGAGGTGTGGGTGAGTGTTGAGGGGCTGTTGTTGTGTGCAGACTGACAGAGATAGGGCCGCGCCTCACTCTGCAGCTGATCAAGGCGGAGGGCGGGTTGTGTGGGGGGGAGGTGCTGTACCATCAGTTTGTGCGGCGCAGTGCGGAGGAGCGCCAGGCCGCGCTTAGCACACAACAACACAAGCGGTCTGCACAGCTCTCGCGGGCTGCCACCTGTATTTAGTTTGGGTTAAATGTTGATATTTAGTTTAGGTTTAATGTTGAAGAGACGCGACATCGAGATACGCGATATGGAGTTGAGAAAGTGCTAGTGTCATATGTAAACGGACATGGTGAGAAAAGGGAGGCTGAGATGATTCGGGCATGTGAACGTACGGATGAGGAAGATTGAGTATCAGCATGTGGATATATTAATGTGGAAGGGGGAGGTTGAAAAAAACAGAGAAAGATACTAGGGAGATGGCAAAAGAATATGGAGTTATGTCTCAACGAGGGAACGTCCAACCTGTACTCGCACGGAAAAGTGGATGTGAAATCTAAATGATGATGTGTGCACGTGGAGCGATAGGAGCTCAGACTAAGTAGGTCACCCGTGTGTGCATGCAGGGAGATAAGAGCTCAGACTAAGTAGGTCACCCGTGTGTGCATGCAGGGAGGTGAAGGCTCTACGGAGACAGACGCAAGACGCCAATGTGCAGAGGAAGACTGAGGCTAAGGAGCGTGCGAAAGAGCGTACCCTGCGCGGCATGCAGGGAGGGGCCTCCACTGGGGAGGTCAAGGCTCAGGGAGACAAGCAAGACCTGGATAGTGATGAAGAAGCAGAGCCACTCAGTAAGTGCATATTACCTTCGATAAGTGCATACTACTCTCAGTAAGTGCATGCTACTCTCAATAAGTACATATTGCTCTCAGTAAGTTCGTACTACTCACAGTAAGAGCGTACTACTCTCAGTAAGTGCATACTTGACGGTTGACAGAACTCGTTAAGAGCACACTACTGAGGATTTAGTCTGAGACTGTTCATGCTGCTGCTATATGCTGCAGCTGCCAGGCATGCAGTGGGGGCGACGCGATCTAGAGGTCTGGGGAGCTCGGGGGGCCCTGGGGGTTCAAGCAGTGGGGAGGAGGATGATGCAGCCTACTTCCGTCAGGAGGTCGGGGAGGATTCTGATGAGGGTATGCTCTGCTGCTGCTGATGCTGCTTTTGACAAATAATTTTTTTTTTTTAATTACTGATTGCTTTAAATAATTCTCTAAGGCCCATACCCACGATGCGAGTTGGCTCAGTCACCGGATTATCTGCTAAGAAAGTGACAGGATGCCTTGCATAAACATATAACAGTTTTCAGTGTCAGTGTACATTGGCTCTTGTTTGTTTTTCAGTGCTTGCCTCGGCTCAGGGGGGGAACAGAAAGGGTTTCCCGCGCGGGGGGCGCAGCAGCAGCAGCAGGGAGGGAGGGTTCAAGCGCCGCCGATTCAGCGAGGGGGGGCCTTCATCGAGGCAGGGTGGGGGGGCTGGAGACCCAACCACTCACAGCCCCCCCCACAGTCGCTGCTCAAGTCATGGACGCCGGGGGGGCTCAGGGAGACGGGGTGGCTCAACTGACAGAGGGGGCTCAAGGGGCCGAGGAGGTTCAAGGGCCCGGGGGGGCGC
>JAQIWG010004166.1:0-16519 GCA_034695025.1 Chamaedrilus cognettii | reverse complement strand
TTAACAGTTAGTAGATTGACCGATTAGAACATTCTTCTTGGCGGGTTGAGTAGGCCTCGGCTTATCCGCTGGCTGCGTAGCGGATAGCGGGTCGGGATTGGAAGACACTGCGGGAGGCGTAGGTCCTGACCGTCTGGAATTGCGGCGACGCCAAGGAGCGAGCGAAGATGTGTAGAAGCACGCCGAGCGCCTCTCGAGGTCTGCTGCGTGAAATGTGAATCGCTCCCAGCCTCGGATTCTCGAGCACTTGAGTTCTCCGCATCAACCCCCAGGTGAGCAGATAGCGTCCCCGTAGTGATAGGAGCAGCGCCCACAGTCGTAGACTGGTGCCCACCTCCAGCACTGCCACTAGTCCCCATCCCTGTGGAAGCACCGTAATTCCCTCCCGGTGCTGCTTTTTTAGCCCCCTCAGGGCCCCCACCCCTGCTCTCCGCCGTCGACATGCCCTGCAGCATCATGGCGCGAGTGGCGCCGAGCTCTTGTTGTATGTTCGAAAAACGATCTTCGAGCTTTTCCAGCTTATTGAGGATCACTAACATGTCCCCGTCGCACAATCGCGCGAAGGGAATGAGGTCCGGGTCTGCGGCGACGAAGGTCGGCAGCTGGTCAACCATCTGATACTCGTCCAAGTGCTTCACGACCGACATGATGTCATGGATGTCGCACCTTGATATCGGGCAGCTCTTTGCTATCCCTCCGCCTACGGAGAAGCTTCTGCGCCGCTTCGAGTTTAAGCTGTGAAAGAGTTTTGCTCAACACTTGTTTCGCGGCAGAAAGCTGATCTCTAGTAAAGAAATTGAAGATCATCGATTTCAGCTCTTTCGGCGCATAACGCCCGTATTTTCGAAGAATGAAACACAGCACTTCGCTAATGACCAGAGGCCTAGTTGAAGCAGCCATTTTAACAGTAACGAGACCAACTACAGAGGCCTGTTTGCGATCATTATCAGGCTACTATTAGAACTGACCTTAAAGGTTGGCGATGGATCAGTTAATAATTGTCCGCCACGCCTGACTGAGCACACGACGAATAGACCGTATTTCGCGCTAGCTGGCGTCACGTGCGCCGTCGCGGCTATTATCACTGCTGAGCCCCGTCAAAGTCCGCGGATACGCCCCTTCAACTCTATTAAAAAAACCAAGATTTCTCGTAGGGACACGTAAATCCGGGTGTCGTTCATTAGATCATAATCCTTGATTCATAACGGATCAGACAGTACCTCATTCAAGTCAATAGACTTGAATTAACTGCTGAATTAACTGCTGAAAGCTGCAAAAAGATGGCAAAAATCGGCGAGAGAAATAATCAACACGACTGCAATCCTTGAAAAGTACTGTTTCGAAGTTAGATTGAGCGGCTGTGGCGTACAATATTTTGCACAACAAAGAGGGTGTAACTCCAGGTGGAAAGCGTAGCCATCACATTATTATCGGATCGAATCAGTGAGAGTGTGCCGGAGAAAATGTTTGGAAAAGTGTGAAATTTTGTATTGTGTGCCATTTAAACAAAATAATACAATGTAATGATTGTCAGGCTCAGCAGGGCTCTCTTTAGCTTAACAATCATTGCCTTTTCGCCTATTGAGGCAAATTATATTGACAATAGAACTTTCCAGTTAGTTTACTAGGCGAATTAGGTAATCACGATTTCGGTACTGTATTCATATTTTTATTAGGCTTCTGGTAAATGCTATAGGCTATAGCGAGGCTTTGGAGCGGGCCACAATCTCTGGGGCAAATCAATGCGATATTGTTGACAATGGTCGGTGGATTGTTGCTAACGACGCTCAGTCTTTATCAATAATTGTAGGCTGCGTGATACGATGATACCATGATATGCATAGCAAATGATCCGATAGCAGAAGAAGATCCGATCTCTATCCCAAAGTCAAGGACCTTGATTCAAGCGTGCCAAGCTCAGGGCACTGTACCAGGAAGTAACCTAGCTTCACGAGTCTACATGGTAAGTTTCGAAGTCTCGAAGCCTCGAATAGGTCTACATTGTGTTTTTTCTTAGGCCTACGCCTTTCAGTTATCGGTTGATTGATATCATGATATGGCCTAACAAGTAATCCAATATCAGAAGAAGATTCGATCTCTATCTCAGGGATCTTGAGTCAAGGGTGCCAAGCCTAGGACAGTAGCAGAAAGTAACCTATAGCTTCATGAGTCTGCATGTTCAGTTGAAGTCCAGGGGCCTCATTCACATAGGCCTACATTACTTATGCATCTTCTTACGTTTTTCGAATTAACAGTCAGATTTTTAAAATGCTGTAATCCTTTTGCTGAACGAAATGACGTCATCTATCGGTTGGCGCGTGGCGTTGCGGAAAGTTTGTGGAGAAAGATCAATTTTTTTAACGTATTAACTTGTTGGAGTACATTCGTTCTCTGTCTCCCCCCACACCCCCCCCCTCGGTCGTGCGCTTCTTCCTGTGTTCGTTCCATATGGCTCACGAGCTCCCCTGATTTCGAACCAGATTGCGACACTGCCTGCTGGTCTGAGATCAGTTCTGATCTGGAGTAGACTCTGGCATGAGCAGGGATAAGTTTAGGAGGCGCACATGTAGTACGCCTATAACTGATTTTTTTAATGGGACGCCAAATTAGAAAGGGGTAGGAGGAGAGCTACGCCTAAAAATGGCCGAGCGAGGCGTAGGGCTACGCGCTTTTTGAGATGCGGTAACGTATCCGTTTGCCGCATACGATAGCTAAGGATAGTCATTTATTGTCGATTTCTCGGTCAAGTTAGGTTACAGATTGACGGAAAGGCTCTATACTGTAACAATAAACCATAGCCGTTGGGTAAGATAGACAACGACTGGTAAGAATCAGAACGAGGCGTAGCGTTACGCCCGTTTCATGAGCCCTAAACCGAACTCTGGGCATGAGTTTCGAGTCATAAATATGGAGATGACATATTTTCATCAGTAGACAAGAAGCACTAATTTATTTATATTACACTATATTTATGTTTATACAAAGTAGTCCGAGAAAAATTAGCCTGACTATCCAGATCTGGATCTGGATCCAGAGATCTTGATCCAGAGATTTACGCACGAGTAGCCTAATCACGATTATGCGCATAGCCTAGACCAACTTGTTAAGCAATGACAAGTTTGGACAGCATAAAATTTTCTTCATATAACTTTTAACAACTTTCATTTACATTTCATTTTTACTATGTCAGAATTTGAGTGGTCATTTAGAATCTTGTGTTTTTTCAAAAGATGCTATTGCATTGCATAGGCTTTAAATTAACAACAATGTGTGTCTGGGCCCAAATAAGAAAACATGTGCGTCCTTGTACCATTAAAATGATGCAGGTGTGGTAACCGGACAATATTTTTTATATTTATATATATAAATTTAGCGAAATTCTCGATGAGATCAAAGAACGCTGACCCTGTGTCTCGAATAACTATTGGGCCCCCGCCTCCTCCCGTATGCTATGATACACGTCATTATTCGAGCCACATTTTGTAGTAGCCTATTACCTTAGTCTTACGTTATTTAGCATTCCGTATTAGGCAATATGCAAGGATTACGCCTAGGTTAGGTAGGCTAGTAGTTGCCTACTCATCCGATATCTCTTCCAGAGTTGTCCATGGGTCGGGTTGATCCGCGGCTCGCGGGTCGGGTTGGGTCAGTGTCGGTCGGGTCGGGTCAGGTTTTTTCGGGTTTTTTCTTGGTCGGGTAAGGTCAGGTCAAGATTTGAATGGGTCATGTCGGGTCATTTTATGTGATGCGTTTAACGGTTATGTTATGCTCGCATTGCAAATGGGCAATGCAACTACAGTGTTGAATTGACGATTGCATAGTTATTTAGCTATCTTGAGTTGAATGTTATGACATTCATGTTACTAAAAAACATTATATTTTGAAAAGTTTTCTGTCAAATTATCGCAAAAGCAATTTTGGCAACAAAGTCGGGTCGGAATATGGGTCAGCTAACTTACTGGTGCACGGCTCGGGTCGGATCAACATTTCAGCATGCTGACGTGGGTCAGAGTGGGTCGGATCAAATACATGGCGGGTTGAGTCGGGTCGGGTCTTGAAAAATGGACCCATGGACATCTCTGATCTCTTCTAAGCCAAAATCGAACATAGATAGGATAACCGGCTTTCCTTTCTCATCATCAGGATCGATTTAACTGCAGACCTATACCTATTTCAATGTACTTGTTCAAGGCATACGCCTATAGTCACGGCATACATGCTGATACGACCTATCAATGTACTCGTCATTCCTGAAGACACGAGATAAAGAGAGCCTACTAGCGTGTCAATTGAATAATATCAGCCTACGAATTCGCAAGATGGACCTTTTGGAGCAGATAGGCCTGCATCAGGCCTTTGAAGACAGGATAGCCGACATCCGGTGTCACCGGGTCCGCGTGCATGGAATCTGCACCAATCCGTCTTGGCTCTCACAGCTTGGATGAAGAAAATTTCTTTAGAAGAACTTAAAGTTGACATTCGGATTTAACGGAAATCAAAATGTCAATCTAGTTTAACTTCCACTATAGAAATATCCGCCGCCCACTTGCCGGCGATGTTTATTCTAGCCTAAAACTCATAACGCTCAACCCCTAACCTTGACCCTAACCTTAACGCAGCCATAACCCAAACTTGCTAACCCTAACGGGAATATTCTGTATATTAAACAAGAATCGACAAATCGCGACCCGCTTTTGTTTAAACGGAAATAAAAATCTTCATTTACTTCGAGTTCTTCTAAAGAGATTTAGTTACTCCAGCTGTGAGAACCAAAATGGATTCGCGCAGATTCCATTCTCGCATGCAGGGCATTGCAGGCTAAGGGATAGGCCTATAAATAACTACCGATCCTGGGCCTAGGAAACTTTGAAAAGTAAGCACTCTTGACTCGTCTTAAGGCATAAAATCAGACATTCTGAAACGCTGCAAGATACAGACGTTTGTTCAGAATGATTTCAAAAGATATTAGGGCCTATTGTTGCATGTATAATTAGGTAAAACATTAGGCCTACATGCATAGGCTATAGAGAACACATGAAAGTCGTGTAGGCCTAGACTAATATACGAATACGTACGCGTGAACAGCCAGACTTCCGCCGTTTAAACTAAATAGGTGGTGGACTAATTATAAGGGTAAATGCGGCTGTGACGTAACCATAACTACAAATGCTCGAAGAATTTATTGGTATATAGGGGCAGTTATGGTGCGATTTCATAAACGTTCATCAGGCAAACAACCTATCTATTTTGGCCGGTGACGGCCCAAGGAGAATTTTTGCGGCGGCCCAAAACCGCCATTTGTAAACATGCAAGTTCATCAAACACCGAAGGTGTAATGTGTAGCAATGAAACATCGTAATTGGTCCCAGGATTATTTGTTTCAGCATTAGACGCCCTCTATTTGCTTGTGGACTACAGTATCTAGCGCGTTATAGGCATGTCGCTACGAAGTATCGATGCGTAGAAGATTGAACGTACACTGACTAATCATTTGTACTGGTTAGGTCTATAATACTGGTTACAATGCTGCGTTTTAGCGTACATCCAGGCTACGTCGTGACATTAAAAATTGTCTGCACGCTTTTTCTCAGAATGTTGGTTGCCGCATGTTTTGATACATACATGTAGACATTGCATATTTAAATGTCTGTTTTCTCTTTGTTAAGCGTGGATAAAGTTAAGTTCGGTAAAAAGGATCCGGTTCGCGGATAGAAGAGATAAAGAGAGCGTTCATTCCGCTTAAAATATAGAAGAAAGAGTCCGAACATGGCTGCCGTGACATCGATAGTCAGCCGATCTTTCATATTTTAAGAACAAAGCGAAGGACTATCTATCGGCCTATGGATAATTGTCCATGGGAAATATTTCTAAACTTGACTAATTGCAATAATAACCAACAGTTGATGTTAATAAGCGAAATGTACAAGGCTATGCACGTATCTTGGACCTTACTTATTTAGCACATGATTTTTAAAATAGGATCATTGATGAGGATGCGTCGGCTAGAAAGTGTCACGCTGGTCTCTTGGCTGCTCGCGTGCATGCTGCAATGTTGTTCTACTGAGCCCGATGTGACGGCCCTCTGTCCTAGCTACTGCACCTGTTCCCCCGGGAGCGCCACCCTCACGATCGTCTGTCCGCACAGAGAGGACGTCGAGTCTCTGTCTCAGGAGATTGACTCACTGCTGCGTGCCGCTGGCGGACAACTGATGAATCTGACCATCAGCAACACGTTACTGACACGGATCCCGGACGAAGTGTGCAACCTGTCGACGCTCGTCTCTCTAAGGCTGGACTACAACAGGCTGACGGCACTGCCCGACAACTGTCTTTCACGACTCAGTCAACTGAAGGTGTTCACGGCCTCCAACAACCGCATCAGATATTTGCAGGTAAGCAATTTGTGTGATTTTGAAAACAAAAATATGTAAATGGCATTGTGTTCTATATTGAACCAGTAACTCAGCCCATTGGTTCACTATGTGTTGTGAGACTTTGTCTTTGCGTCTGACTCAGTTGTGCATTCATTTTTAAATTGCCTGCATACAGTTAGCGCACTATCTATATCATAATCATCAACTGTTCAACTAAGCTACTTAACTTAACTTAACTTAATTAACTTATCAACTCACACATGTTCTAAAAATTCGGACATTCACTGACCAGCTGTAATGGTTCGATATATATACCTATGACCATCGACGCCCGCTATCTCAGACACGCGATATAGGGCATAAGAGGCAGTGAAACGCAGACACCATATTCAGAAAACAAACAAGAAATAAACCATTGTGAAACTTGGTCAAATATTTACCGATTGTCATAATCCTGTGCAGCTAAAGTGTGTCAACTAAAATGGATGCTTTCTCTCAAATACTCTAAATTTGTTGTGGCCACACCCTACGAGAATAAAAAATCAAAAGTGATCATTTGATGCATTGATATATAATAGGGTATGATTTCATACAATATTTCTTGCGTGACTGGCGGCACATGCTGCTTTGGAGACAGAGAAACACCTTAGTGATAATTTTAATTGACTTCTACTCCTGAAACAACAAAAATGAGATCAAATCAAAAAAATCAAATTAATTTTATTTTAGACGTCTGAGCCATAACAATGTATGAGATATAAAACGTGAAAGTCTAAGGGTGGACACGTACACGTACACATACACGTACCTTTGTTCCCACCCTTACCCTTGCTTAGTAGACTATTTAATGGCAGCCCATAACTGCCATTCAAAGAAGCTTTTTGTTTGGTCCCTTTAAATTAATATACGACGTCATTAAATAAATATGATGTCATAGATTTTGAGCAAAATTATTTTTATCGACACTGAATAGAAATTAACGTCATTTATTTCTCGATATTAATTTGTTTAGTTTTGTAATTTATAAACATATTGCTTGTTTTTCGAATGGCAGTGAAGGGTTGCCTTTAAATTCCGTTCCTTGGCAAGAACTTTGCTTAGACGGGCGTAAAGGTGCGTCTATAGAATCCACTCTAAAATACTGACACACAGGCGCTGAGCGATCATTCTCAGACTAACGTGTGCCACTCAGTATCGCCCACATGACATTATACAATGTCATGAAGGCTACAGTGCATGGCGCAGGTCGATGGTACCCAGCTAAAACACGCTCACCGAGACGTGTAGAATATCAGATCAAATGATCAAAATATTTCATTTTAATTCGCACATCTGCACGAAGTCATGAACAACACGAAGTACATGTAGCTCTGTATAGTACAGAGATGCTGCATGGTGTTCATGAGCACAGCAGTACAGCAATCTGCTTTCAACGTCAGTATAGCGACTTCGTGCAGATTTGCGAGTTAAAATCAAATATTTGGAGCATCCGATCTGATATTTGTACACGTGAAGCTTCCATGAAATGCTTTGGACTTTGTGAAAAATGTGTAAATTTAGCCATTGTATTTCAGAAAATTGAATATTTTATTTTTTCATCTCCTGTTTCATTCTCCTGTGTATTGCGACAAATGATTTGTGAAAAATATAGCACTTTTGTTAAATTTTTTCTGGCTTTATAGCTGTGTAAGGGTATATAATCGGCTAGCATTTGACTGAGTCACAGGCTTGCAGCCGTGCGTATAATGCCTTGTTTAAAAAACACGGTTATGTTACCGTAATCGCTACAGGACGGTCTCTTCGAAGGACTGATTCACTTAGAGCAGCTGCAACTGAGCAACAACGAGATGGACACCATTGGCCTTCGAGTTCTTTCGATTCCACATGACCAGCCGAGTCTGAAGATCGTAGATTTTTCATATAACAACATAACGAGCCTTGAACCGTGGATGGCAATCAGGGCTCAGGCCTCGCCTGGTCTGATCGTGGATCTCAGGCACAACAGCATTTCGAGGTTCACAAACGCGGCTAACTGGACTTACAACTGCAGCGAAACAAGAATTTACATAAAGATTATACTCGAAGATAACAATATCGATCATTACTCTGCATTCAGTGATGCATACTTTACTTATCTTCGGGATGCATTGTGCTTCTGGCGCGGTTCGCGCGTATCAATGGACAACAATCCAATGATTTGCGATTGCCTGGATTTTTACGTTTACTTAAGCTCTTCCATATGGCCTCATTCCACTTATTACCTTGACGGGAATTATTGCAGAAACTTTATGCCCCGCCTGAAGTCTTCCATCGTCAGGCCGGAAGATCTTGTCTGTGACGTCGCAACGCAGTGCCCCAACCAATGCTATTGTTTCAATCAGCCATACAATTCAACTTTCCACGTGATTTGTGCGCGAATGGGATATGAACAAATGCCGTTCGATATACCAGCAGCTAATCTGCCCAAACGCACCCTTCTAATGCCTACCAACATACCAAAGTACAAACTGGATTTCTCAGGGAACAACATTGGAACACTGGATGCGAGACCCTACTTCAACAACACAGTCATTTTAGACATAAGTAACTCCCAGCTGGAGAATATCAGCGAGGAGGCTCTCGTCAGCCTGCAGGAGGCCAAAATGATCTACCTTCACGACAACTTGCTGAGGACGCTACCGCGCTCTGTCGAGGCGATCAACTTCTCCTTTACCTCACTCAGCCTCTACAACAACCCGCTCGACTGCAGCTGCGACCAGCGCTGGCTCAAGGCCTGGCTCACCTCCATCTACGACCGGCTCGAGAACAGCGACGGCATCCACTGCGACACTCCCGTCAGACTGCGCGGCAGGACTATTTCATCCGTGAATGAATCGGACTTCTGCTACGTACCCCCGCCTGATAAATTGGATCTCATAGTTTTGGCTTCTGCTCTTTCCGCGTCGTTAGTGCCAATGCTATGCGTAGCCTTATTTCTGGTCGTACTCAGATATCGCGTGCAAGCGTACAAGAGATTCCGCTTCCACCCTTTCGACCGCGACGAGTGCATGGGGGAAGAGATGGCGTACGATGTCTTTATATCGTACGCGCACGGGGATACCATAGAGGCGAGACAACTGCTTGAGTTCCTTGAGAACAACGGCTGCAAGGTCTGCTTCCACCAGCGAGACTTCCTCGGCGGCGCCATGATCTACGAAAACATTCTAGAAGCAGTGTACACAAGCAAGCGCGTGCTCTGTCTGATCACTGCACACTTCGTGCAGAGCGAGTATTGTCTGGACGAGTTCGTCATCGCGCACGCGCGCAACGTGGAGCTCAAGCGGCGCCGACTCATCATCCTCAAGCACGACGAGTTTGAGGTGGAGGTAGGATGTCCGGACGTCTCTTATTTGTAGGGGACGTCTTTTATTTGAGGCTATTTGTCCCGTGTCCTTTATGAAGGGCACAAGAGACACTAATTGTCCCTTATATGGGCCTTTGTGCCTTGTTTGGGTCTAGGGCTCAATTTTCACCAAGTGATTACAACGAAACTGTATTTTAAGGAAGGATTAGAACCGTAAAGTTCTAAATTATATTTTGTGTCATAGCAAGTCCTAGAGGCGGAAATCGTTCATATTTGACCGTTGCAATAGCGCGTAAATCTCTGGACGAATCTTTGCTAATCTAAATGCAGTTGCATGTATGTTATGAAAAACAAGTAGCCTACGGTAATGCAATTTATGCAAACAAGCGAAAAAAAGTGAATTGATGAATTTTGCATGCTGAATTATTTGTGTCCCTTGTTTGAATGATAAAAATCTGGCAACCCTAGATGGAGGCCGAGACAGGCGCAGAGCCATGCGCAGATGACCAGGTTGGTCAAACCTCTCCGCTGCTCACTTCTTCATCAGAGGCCCCAGCGGGTCGTCAGCTGGATGGAGCAGGAGTGCTGAGGGAGTTTGTCTCACGTCACACGTTCATCAGTCTGAGCGCGGACTCGTGGAAGGACCAGCTGCTCTACGCCATGCCCATCAACAGACTCGGAGATAAGGATGCGAATGCTAGCGCTGAGGGATAATTGATTAAAGTTAATTGAAATACATTAGATGTGATGCATAACTCGCTGCTCTGCCGCAGAAACTTGCTTGACCAAAAAAACTTACAACGAGAATAGCTTAAAGGTGACACTACCATAACTGTTTATGCACTTACTTGTACAAATATTTTACACTCTATATATTGTATAATCTGTTTTAATTTTTGTTTTTTTTTCTTCAATAAAAAGTTGAATTTATTTCAACATGCAGCTGCTTTTGACATAAAAATAGTGGCATAGCTATAAATAATTACATATAACAATTTCAAGGTATTCCCGCACTGCGTTGATAACATGTTCGTTTTATCGGTCGCCTAGTAATCCACTGTTTGTTAACTTAGGCATTCGGAAGTTGCACATATCTATAAATGTCAAGTATTAATTTTTGTGTATAAATTTTTTTTAAATCTCTGACCATTTTGCTGTAAGCACCTACTTCATGTACGTTCAAGTATTAGTCGCTATAGTCTAAGGCATGAACAAGACTTTCTGAATCTTGCGCATCGTACACTGCTTCGTAAGAAATCTATAGCAGTTGCTGGTCCAGATTTGTGGAATTTATCACCAGTCTGTATCAGACATTTGGTTTCTATATCTATATTTTAAAAGCGGCGTATTAATTTTCTTTACAACTCTTATATTATTATTGAATGAACTTGATATAATATATCTGTATGTAGCTTGTGACGTCTTCGTGATTCTTTCTATAGGTCCTGACTGATTTGACTTGGGTTTTGTGTTTGAGTTTAATTTGTGTTTTGTGTTTGCTAGCTTTTTATTTTGTTTAGATTTTGTGTAGGCTATCATATTCATACTTTTAATGCTTGCCGATTCTTAAAATTTATTTTTATTTTTGCAACCTATTTTTGAACAGTTTCTTTCGCTAAGTTAGTTATTTTTTTTCATTTTCTCATGACTTAAGAAATATTGTACTACTAGAATGTCATAGAGTTTACTCTTACAGGGACGCTTTGTCCCTTCTTTGGCGTTCTGGTGTCATTTTACAATTTGTTGGATTGTCGTTGGACATGTGTTGCTGTACATTGTACTGATGCAAATAAAGAAAAAAGGATAAATTTAACTAGTTTTCAAATGGCAGTAAGGGGCCACCGTAAAATTTATATTTTCCGTCAATATCGCCGAGAAATGTTCGTTGGCTGAGGAACGTCACTGGTACCGGAGCTGAGATTTTAACGCAGAAAGTCTAACTATATAACTCTGTTTTGGCTGACTCTGAAAAACGTTTCATTAGCAGCTTGATAAATTAGTAGGTCTACTTTCAATTAGCCTACACACAATCATGGGCTTAGTAATAATTACAGGGATCATAGCGGACAGATTTTTTCTCCTCTATTCATTGTTGCTCTTTTAAAGTTTGTCGCGCTCTTGAAATAACTTAAGCTTCTTGCTCTATTGCATGCTGCGAGCAGGCTAATGCAATTCATTGCTTAGCCTTAGGATTATGGATCGATATTTTTATATCGATGTCACTAGGCAACAATAGAAAAACTGAAGTTTTACATGTAGGCCTATGTCACTATACTGGCGGTGAAATGTAATTTAAGCTAGAGATTTGAACTCCTCTTGTATGAAGATCGTTGCGTTAAGCTGTGGCCGAGTGCAACATTATGTTGGTGATGCAGCCATAATTGAGTCTATTGGGCTGTCTTAAAGAATTAAAAGAAGTAGTATAGACTAATCATCAATGATTCGTGTAGGCCTAGCCGATATAGGCTAATAAATTAGCTTACAGTATTTATTACTTCTGTGTCAATTGTACACGTAACTATAGTAGGCCTACCGGTATCGCTTTATATTCTAATTGTCAGATGCTGTGCTTAACAACGTACTCAATTTCAACATAACTTTCTTAATACTGTTTTCGACGCTTAAGCTACTTTTAGGTTGTAAAATAATGCTTGCGGCATTTGAGCAATTTTCAACTAGCCTCGTGGCTTTTGGTGTCCCTGTTTAACAAACGACACTCGTCCACTATAATACAAGAGCCATTTAAACTACGGCCGCAGTTTAATATCATGCGATTGGTCAGTATAAAGTTATATATATAAGAAAGTTGCCGGGTACCTGACAAACTTTCAAAAAAATTGCGATCTCACGGATCGTAATTTTTCTTCATAAAACTTGTTTGTGTCACGCACCAACAGATTTCAGAAGCACTGCACTGCACAGTTGCACACACATACGCACGCACACACACACACACGCACGCACGCACACACGCACACGTGTATTATTATATACCTGAAACTGCTGGTATATAACATTTCAACTGTAGGCCTATAACATAATGTAAAATTATTGACATTGACATCTATGGCAAAAATTTAGACATAGTTAGAGGTAGTTTAAGCACTAGAAACGATCAAGAAACTACAAGAGTGTACTAGTATTCAACTATGAAGAAATCTACAAGGTAAAAAAATAAAACAACGTTAATCTATACCTCCGACAGACAATAAAACATGTTGAATGACAAAAACATTCTAGCCTAAATGGAAAATGAATATTACAACAGAAGAATATCAGAAATGAAACAAATCACACTGTCAAGCATTTTACAAAGCAAAATCAATCATTTCATGGCTCGAACTAAATGGACCAATCACGTGAAGGTGGACCAATTATGTGTGGCCTCAGCTAGGAGAATCAATCATGTGAGGGCTCAGCTGTGCGCAAAAATCATGTGAGGGTTCAGTTAGGCAGACCAATCATGTGAGGGCTCAGCCAGACGGACCAATGATGCAAGGCCCCAGCTAAGCTGACCAATCATGCGAGGGCTCAGCTAGACGCACTGTTTTGCGTTTCCTCTCCAGGGTGCTGTCCAGCGAGACATCAAATCTGAGGGAGGGGGGCACACGCCCGTCCCTTATTGAGGGCATACGCCCATCCCTGAGGGGGGGTGCATGCCCATCCCTGCCGCGCCCAGAGGAGGGCCGGGGGGATGCACTCAGGTAGCTGAGAGGGGGGGTGCCAGCGCCCCTGTCCTGCTCATCGTAGCCCCCCCTGGGAGGCGCAGGGGAGACGGCCCGCCGAGGGCTGAAGGGGGCACGCTGGGGGCTGGAGGGGGTGAGGGAGCCCCGCGGGCTGGGGGAGGGGGCGGGGCGCACTGTGGCTGACATGGACTCGATTCGACCGATCCTCACTGGGGAACTAGACACAATCATTTATCAGTGCGTAATCCTCATGGCAGTGGAATGATGGCTGTGGAACATTTGTAGGATACATTTTTAACGTATAAAAATGAACTCTTGGAGATACGGACTGGGACTTGGAGGATGTGAGACAGTGCCCAAAAGTCAGTATTCAAATAACTTTTAAAGGTAGGTAATTTGAAGGTAAATATGGTAAAAAAATAATGATTTTCATGGATTTCATAGAATCCACACCAACACTATTACGGTGGATGAAGTACAAAGAATTCAACCAAGCAAAAAGTTTAAATGACACCACTCTGTCTCTGTGAGCTGTGAAAAACACCCATTGCAAGTTTAATCTTCAATATTCCAATATATATATATCGATAAAGTGTTAAGCAACCTTTGAGACCTATATATATATATATTTCTCACAATTTTGACTCGCAAACAAGAGAAAAATAAATTTTAAGTTAAAAACTTAAAAGCTCAAAGCAAGTCTTTACCGTTCGGGTGAACTGTTCTTCTTGACGTTGGCTTTCTTTCCCGCGGATGCCGGAGTGTAGAGGAGGCAGAGTCTTGTTATCAATTCTTCCCTGTCGGAAGGTGTGCTCCCTAGACTGGCAGAGTTGATGACGTCAGTCAGCTCTGAGCGAGTGTACTCGGCCTCACGGGCCAGCCGAGACATGAACGCTACCTCCTATGCATACCAACATTTCAGAATATCGTCCAGGGGCCTGTTTTACAAAACATCCCTAACTTTAAGTCTAAACTTAATCCCTAAATCAGATTTGAAAAAATTTAAAGCCATTCACCGACCGCCATGATGTCATAATTTGATTAAGAGCACGTGACGAAGCGGATTTTCAATAATAAACGATAAAATTTGCCTAAGATTTTCTTCAGAACTTCTTAAGAATAAAATTTTTCTAAAAATTTTTGACACACAGGCCCCAACGCAGAAAAGATTTGTTTAGGTTGCTGATATTCAATTGAAGCAAGAATTGCAACAAGATTTATTTCAATAATTTATGCTAGTGTCGGAAGACAGAGACAGAATAATGAATCCATAATTCGTGATATCTCTATCTCTCTCTCCTTGAGAGTGAGATGTGTGGTGATACCTGCTTCTTCTTGAGAGTAAGTAGTGAGATGATACCTGCTTCTTCTTGAGAGTAAGTAATGAGATGATATTTATTCCTCCTTGAGAGAGAGTTCTGTGATGATAACTGCTTCTTCTTGAGAGTAAGTTGTGTGATACCTGCTTCTTCTTGAGAGTAAGTTGTGTGACGATACCTGGTTCTTCTTGAGAGTAAGTTGTGCAATGATACCTGTTCTTTGATGAGCGTAAGTTGTGAGATGACACCTGCTTCTTCTTGAGTGTAATTTGCGTGATGACACCTGCTCCCCATTGTAAGTAAGTAGTGCAATGATGCCAGTTCCTCCTTGTGAGTAAGTACTAGATAGTGCGATAATATCTTTCCTCTTTAAGAGTAAGTTGTGTGATGATACCTGCTCGCTCTTGAGCATAAGCTTTTTGCTGACACATGTACCTGTTCCTCCTTGAGAGCGACAAGCCTGAGGATCTCCTCTCGTTTCAGCTCCTCCATCTGCTGACGCACCTCGCGCCCGAGCTGAATCCTACAACAAACCGGATTGCACTTTAATCCATTTATTACTGAAATTATTCAGAGTGCAAAACACTCTAGAATTGTCCTAGATTTGGTGTAGCGCTTAGCAAGTTAACCCGTTTATTTTTATTCTCTTTTTCTTATTTTTTTTACAAAGTATGAAATGCCACATACAAGTTGCCATGGTGACCCTGGGCACCGGTACAGTCAGCGGGTTAGGCCTACACAAATAATAGTAAACTGTCGTAGGTGTACTGATAGGGACAAGGTCGGGGGTTCAGCACAGCAACGCCAGCTATCGTCTTGAAGATAATGTTGATCCAAAGCCATACACATTCTTTTATTTCACGTGCTACAGGCAGCCAGCGTCGTGAATCATAGGAATCTTTCTTATGTTTTGGCGTGCTGGCTGAACTATTTAATACTATTATCCTATTTAATTATCACTTCAGCCGATTCATTGAACGGGCAATACGAGTACAGTGAACATTTACATTATGCATGGACAGGCTAGGAACGTAGCTGGTCAGCCATCGACCAGAATCAGATTGGAACTCGCGGCGTATCACCCATCCGCTCACTAACCGCGCTCGACGTTGCTTAACTTGCATGATCGTAGCCAGCGCTTAACTCACTGCTCCTATATAACGTCACCTTTATTTCATGCACAATCTTAAAATACAATATTTGAATGTTCTTACATTTTCTCTTAAGTCAATTTTTTCAAGTGAATACCCTGAAGGCCTCTCAACTCCCGAACCTCATCGTGGGGCCGGGGCACGTGAGGGCGTTTTGTCCATGGCTGCAGACGTCAAAACTGCAGTAACATGGGAAATAGAATGGAAAAACGGAAATGATGATGATGAAATCCAATGGACTGGTATCCGACAAAGTACCGGGACCGAGTCCTCTCCACCAGCTGATCAGTGTGCTGCAGCGCCTCGCTCGTCCTCGCGGCCACCCCCTCGGTCCTACCGCTCCCTCTGGGACTCTCTCGCCCGGTGCTCCTCGCACCCCGAGTCCCAGGCAGACCATCAGCCGACTCCCGGTCCAGCCTTTCATCCAGGCCCTCCATGAGAACCTTTCTGGCGACCTGCGTGCAGAGAACAGTGCTTGCAAGTTCAAATCAAATCAAATCAAATCAAATGCATTTTATTTTAGACGACGGTAACAATGTAGGAGATATAAAACAATATGGAAGTCTAAAGGCTGGTTTCTCCAACACGGATTCAATGGTGGTTCAGGATTTAACCCACCTTTTTGCATAGGCTAAATCCTGAACCA
>JAQIWG010004165.1:0-16522 GCA_034695025.1 Chamaedrilus cognettii | reverse complement strand
GCAGCATAGGGGCATCACTGCAGCATAGGGGCATCACTGCAGCATAGGGGCATCACTGCAGCATAGGGGCATCACTGCAGCATAGGGGCATCACTGAAGCATATACGGGCGCATTACTGCAGCATAGGGGTCCAGGGCGCATCACTGAAACATAGGGTACTCAGTGCAACATTGGGCCTCTTCCACCACTACACAAAGGCTCCCTCACGGCTTAATCTCCGAGATGTACTTGATGTAGCAGCAGGTTAAACAACACACTGACCACTACACAAGGCTCCTCACCTCTCTATCTCAGAGATGTACTTGGTGTAGAAGCGCTGGTATTCGTTGAGCTCCTCGGAAGTCTGCCCCTCAAACAGCAGCCCCTTGTTGGCAAGCTCACACAGCACGAGACGCACGATCTCGCCCATGTACATCCCTGAGATCATCTTCTCAAACCTGCACCACAACACCCCGCATCACACCGCAGCACTACGCTGCATGGGTTGTATTGTTTGCACCAGTAGACCCTGCAGCACACTGGCATGCTTCATCTCTTGGCTGTATGGATAGAAGGCTCAGGATATTCAATCAAATGCGTGAATCGTTTAAATGGAACTGATGCCCTATTATACATGCTAAAAAAAATTAATTAGCAAATTTTTCAATAAGGGGGGGTGAGGGAGGCTGACACTCACAGGTGTCGGCCGGGGTTGATCGACTCGTCGTCCAGCTGACGATCAAAACGACTGCGCAGCGATTCAAGGACTCCGTCGTCTCCAAACGCACCCCACTCCGTGTTGATGATCACCTGTCACAGACCACGCCCACATTCAAGCCACGCCCACATTCAAGCCACGCCCACATTCAAGCCACGCTCCACTTCGTGTTGATAATCACATGATGCAGACTATGAACTCAACAAGCTGCTCAACAAGCTGCTCAACAAGCTGCTCCACTGCTACTGCAACTAAAACAATTGTATTGAAAAATAATTGTTCCTCTACCTTACTAGGGTTCTCAGAGCTTTCTATCACTCAATCAGCTTCTGTAAGAACTCAAATACAAAATACTCCTTCAATGAAGTGGTACAGGACGGACCTGGCTCGGCTCATCCCTGTCTGCGTCCCACAACTCGACATTGTCCAACTGTTCCATGTAGCAGCAGTTGGTCCCTGTCCCTGCAGAACACACCTATATAATAGACTACATGGACACACACTACATGGACACCCTACATGGACACACACTGCATGGACACACACTACATGGACACACACTACATGGACACACACTACATGGACACACACTACATGGACACACACTACATGGACACACACTGTGACTGACTGATGCAGCAACTCAGTCACTGCAGCACAATCAAAATAAAAAACAGAGCAGCCGATCAAACTCGTTTTAGCGTCCGAATGAGGGAAACTGCGTACGAATAGAATGAGACGCCACCACAACACACAGTGCACACACACTGCAACCAATTACATCGCTATCGAAATTGCAGAAAAGAGCCATATCAAGTACGTGCCGAGTAAGTGCCTAGTAAGTACCGAGTAAGAGTAGCGAGTACGAGTAGTGAGTAAGGGTACCGAGTATGAGTCCGATGAGACAGTTGGGGTCTGTGCGTGCAGCAGTCATCAACACTCCCACGTTGTCGTTGAGGATGCAGTAGCACCTTAGCTGTAGGTCCTGTCCAAAAAAAACAATCAATACTGTTAAAAACTGTACTTTGATATCAAATATGAAAAGACAAGGTGTGGCTACTAAGAGGCGAAACCGAACTGTTGAGGAGACTCTGAGAGGTACCACTGATGCAGAATAATAGTAAATGATACATTGATGTTTCAGCATTACTACCCCATTAAATGTGTTAGCTTTGGCTCAATATATCTTCTATCCATTCAATGCTTTCACATAATAGCCATTAGTTTGGAGTCAGTGTTCAGGTCGGCAGCAGTCTCACCCCCCGGCGCGCAACGGCCGCGTGCAGTAAGCGCACGATGTCCTCGCCCTCCACGCCAGCGCACGCGAAGCCCTTGGACCAGCGCACGAGGCGCGCACATGCCTGGCCCTCCTGCGTGCACGCGAAGGAGAACGTGAAGCCGAGCGCGTGTGACTGCGTCTGCAGTCCGAGGTCGGCGAGGAACTGCGCGATGCACTCAACGATGTGGTCAAATAGCTGCAACACAGCGAAAGCAGACATGGACTTTAAACCATCAGCCTAGAGATGAACGTGGAGATGAACATTTAATCACCAGGATAGCGCTGTCTATGGCGATAGACATAAACATTAATGTCGATTAAAGATTAGGCCAGGTAGCAGTTCTCATTGAAACAGTCAGGCCAGGTAGCAGCAATCAGCTTTAAATTACAGCATGCGATTCATAAAGCCAACACTCCAAAGCAAGCGAAAGTGATAAATATCATTATCTGTGAATGAAGAAGCAACACAGAGCATGCTGGTGAGAGAATTTATTTAGATTCAGGGGGGGTGACGCACGGCATTGCCCGGTCCTCGCATGAGCTTGAGGGGAATGAGGAACTGTCTGCTCTGCACGTCGGGGGTCTCGCGCCCCTTGAGGTCGACGAGCAGCACGCGGAAGTTTGTCCCCCCCAGATCCAACGCAAGGAAGCGCCCGTGCTCTGCACCAACAGTAGAACATGGGGATGTGACACAGCGAGGATCGGGAGCGCTGATCAATGTGTTCACTGTGCAGGTGTGACATTACTTACAAACAGCAGCAACAGCATCTATTGTAAAAATTTGAATGGTTTTTGATTATTTATCATTTAGTGGTCTTCAATGAGATTCTGACAAGTGTGAGAACAATACTAATTGGTCAGCATCTACCCTAGATCTCCTTTCTGTTCTTGTCACTCGATCTACGCGGCAACGTTAACATCACTATTCTAGTCTAATCTAATTCACTAATTGATCAGTTGAAAAAATGAGAATTTTTATTTTCTAATAAAATTTGTTTTCTAATTCTAGGTGCGCAGCAGCAGGCCAGTAGGAGTTGCCCCCTACCAGTTCCGTCCGGCAGAGATCTCACATACGTCGGGTACATTTTGATCGTCGCCTTGTGATTGGTCGCCTGACGAAGCCCCGTCTCCAAGGCTTCGCCCATCAGCCTCATGAACTCAACGTACTGGGCGTCACTGAGACGGAATGGCTTTGTGAGGACGTCGATCTGTTCAAGCGGAACCACCTCTCATCAAAGTCTGCTCCAATCTTCTGTCTATTATCTACTATCTTGAACATTGATCATCGAAACAAAACAGATAAATCGATATATCATAGAATATCAACAATTTTGATCACCATATTATGATTTAACACTCAAATAGCAAGTCAGCTCCCAATTAAAACTAACAGAAAAGTAGCCAGATCCTGGTACAACAACGTAGAGCCGATGAGAGCGAAATGAAATGTTGTGCGCCACTATAACCTGCATGTAGCACTATCATTGACCGGCCCTTTTATACAGGGTGATCTCACCTCCCTCAGCGTGTCTGTGTAGCACGCCTGCACGACCGCCGCCTTGGCCTCCACGTCCATGCCCAGCTGGCCCTTCACGCCCTTGGCCCCGCCCCCTGGTGCATAAGTCGGACTGTCGTAGTCGCGAGCCCGCCAGCGGTTGTACTGCACGGCGGACACGCGTCTGCTCGACCCCATGGCGCCGAGCCGCTCCTCCTCGGACGTCGACTCGTCCCAGTCCTCGTCCTCCCAGTCCTCCTCATCCTCGTAGTCGATGTAGAAGAGTGAGGAGGGCACACGGGTCAGCCCGCCCTCCCCCAGCTGGGGCGCGCCCGTGCGTGACAAGCGGCTCCCACTGCTCCGCCTCCTTACTCGAGGTTCCACCCCCAGCCCCGCCCCCCTGCCGACCTGCAAGCCGGGATCGCTCGTGACGTCACCGCACTCACCAGATTCTGCGCTGTCCATGGCGTCCTCCCCCTGCCCGACCTGTGCCCCCCCGTGAGCCCCCCCCTGTGCCCCCCCCGTCCCTGACGATCGCTTGCGCCCCATCGCTCTGCGCTGAATGGACGTCAAGATGTAGTCTGGGGGGGTGATGGACACGAGTGGGGGTTCTCCTGCTTCTCCAGGTCTCTTGAGCCCTTCAGCCCCCCCTTCAGCGCCTCTGGGAGTCTCCACTGCAGCCCCCGCAGCAGCCCCCGCCGCAAGGTCCCGCTGCCGCTGGCTGCGCTCCAGACACTCCTGTTCTCTGATGAGCGTGTAGAGGCGCCGGTGCATCTTACTTGTCTCGTCCCCGCTCTCACTGTCCTCAGAGCTAGACCCGCCCCTCGACCCCCCCCTAGGACTCCTCCTCGACTCCCCTCCCTCCTCGATGTGTTGCAGCGCCCTGGGCGAGCCCCCTGGCCCCTCAGCTGACACCCTGCGTCTGAGCGGGGCGGCCCGGCGCCCCCGGGGGCTCGCTTCCTTCAGGTCCCTCGCGGGGCCCCCAGCAGAGCCTGTGCCAGGACTTTTGAGGGGGTCCCCCAGGGAGTCCAGCATCTGCTTCTCAGAGATGTTGGTGAGGACGCCGTGTGGGCGACCGCTGAAGCTCTTTGACTTGCGCTCCCTCGGCTGGGAGGGAGCCCTCTCGCCCTGGGGGGGAGCCCCCTCGCCCTGGAGGAGGGGCGAGCTCATACTGGACCTCTTTACTGGCCTCTGATGCGTGAGCCGGCGATACAGCGAGCTGATCCGTTGATGAACTTAATGATAGGTATCTACACAAGGCTCGCTGCACTTTGTCGACCTTCAATTCATTAGGTAGATCGCTGACTACAAGTCGGCTGTTCTCTCAAATTGTGCCGGTAGGACTCCAGTTTGTCCGCTACCACGCTGCACGACTGCGGACTCATGCACCGCTCTGAAACACGATTAAGGCACAATCAAGCATTTATAGTCTTTCGCAAGAATGATAGGACTAAACTGTCACGTAGCGACGCTAGAATCTGTCAATGTTGCAGCTAGCCTGTGTGAGATTACAGTACACTACAGTACTGTACCCTACTATTTAGAGTCGTGTCAATGTTGTAGCAACAATGTAGCTGCGTATCCCTACGCTGTATACAGGCCAGAGACAACGTTGCAGCTAGCAGTGTGAGCTTACAGTATAGTAGCCTACTCTTTCGAGTCTAAAACATTGACAAGTTGTAGCTAGCTGTGAACGCTGTATATATACATTATACAGCTCAGAGTCAATGTTGTAGCTAGTTGTGTACGCTGTATATACATTATACAGCTCAGAGTCAATGTTGTAGCTAGTTGCGCATGTTCAGTGTGCGGTCAACAACTCTGGAATGACCTAGCGCCCACTTCATCCAGCAAGTAGATCAGTCGAAGGACGCACGCGTATGTTGAGCGCAGCACTGCTGCCAAACATCGGCAACATCCACACGCACATGTTGTATTATATAAATAGCCGTGTAGGCCATACACGTATGGCGCGGCTCAGCAGTAGTCAGACGTTCTGGCAGCCCAGGGCGTCCAACTGTTTAAACTCTCTCCTGCATCAACACGCAGCTAGCCTGCATATACAGTGTAGATATCATGAGCAGAGCGAGCTTATGCTGTTGGCGGATGGAAACTTCTGCAGACTCTGAGCCTGAACTCTGCCCGCTACTGCGCCGTGCATATTATCACCTATAGGGTCTATGCTTGTCTAACAGACTAACACCCGCGCAGAGGTGCAGAGGTCGTTGTGACCAAACGTCGCTACAACATGCGGCAGACTGCAGCTCTCACCCAGCGTTAACGTGTAGAACAGACAACGGGTCACTGTGTATACGGTAGTCTGTAGTATAGAGTGTAGACCACGTTATACAATGTGTGGCTCGCGGCTCAAGTTACAACTCAGTCAAAGTTCAGCCGCAGCAACAGCCTATAGTTCTGCGCAGCGTTAGCTCGGAGCAGCCTGCGGTCTCTCTAGCGTCAATAATCTAAGACTATCCCTCAAACGTCGCGCTGCGTTAGCAGTCAGTGGCAATGGTAGCAACCAATAGCGGCGAGAGACGATTGCCCAGCCCTCATGCGAGGCAGAGGCCGGGAAGAACTGGACGGGATATTGGGCAGGGAATCAAACGTACGTTAGACGTTTTTAACTTTACAAAATTAGGCCCACTACTAGTCTACGTTAGTAGTATATGTTACATACTTGCAAGCGCCGGTAAAAAAGCCTGTTTTTGACAGAACTCATCGTTGATCGACGAAAAGTTAGGGCCTACTTTCACACTGTGTTCCGCTCAGCAGCAGCAGCAGCACAACAGGGCTGTTGTCTTAGCAGTCATTAATGCGCAGAGTTTACAGTTAACTAAGCGCGCCTGAAGCAGAGGTCTGCTTAAGAGTGTGGCGTTGTAGATCTATTTACCGCGCCCAGATCATCAATCATACAATAATAGGCCTAGGCCCAATTCTGCTGGACAGGTGCAAATGCTAAAGTTTAGCTGTTTTCTACGTACCGGCGCTTATTATGATCAATCAAAGTCAGATCAATGTAGAGTATACAGTATCTTGATGAATACTAGTAGCCGTTGCTACAATTAAGACACAGTAAACGATTGTAACGGCTATAAGCAAGACAATTATAGGCCTGGCGTGTGAGGTGCAGCTAACTGTTAAAAACAAATACGCCATTTGCAAAGAGAAGCTGAGAATAGGTCATTATTTTGATACTATTTTATCTTTAACCCGATTGATCACTACTTAATGCTATGTTACTTTTATGCTGTGATGCTTTATTATGCTGTGTTATGTCAAAACGAGTTTACGCGTCAAGGTGGGAACTGGGAACCTGTAGTGTGAACAGTGGTTGGTGAAATTTAACAATCAGAAAACTCAGAAAATTTCACTGCGCTGACACACTGAGTCGCTGACCGGAAAGAGAAATAATGGTCGGCGACGTTTCTGTCTCTAGTCCTTTGCGTCCACGGCCATCTGCTCTCGAGCCGCGTGTCAACCCGGAGTCCGAGTAGGTTCCATCCTCCGCTTCCCCCCTTCTCTCCCCGTCTCCCTCCTTATTTCCTCCCTCGTCTTGATGTAATGTTATTGGCATCCAAACTTGATTGACCGCTTCCTATTAACGAAAAAGCAAGGTGCACATCAAACAAATATTCGCGTATTGTGTGTCAAGCTGATGATTGATGGTACACGGTTACCCCACGGTTTATTCGGGGGAGTCCCGATTCGTCTATGCTTAATCGTCACAAATCGTCTAAAACCGAATTGTCAAATAAAGATAATTAGCTAATAATTACGCTCAAGCCAGCGGGTTCAAAAAGTCAATAATCGATGATGATTAGATTGAAATAATCCTTGGTAATATTTCATCTACACCCCCCCCCCCTCCCGCACGATAACTCTGTCAAGTCATTATAGTTGCCAGTGCTTGTCAGACCCGCTAGGCTACGACGGCTTTTCTTAGGCAGCGCCTGAGCATCGCCATTCAGCGAGGAAACGCTCTGGCCATCCGAGGCACCTTCAGGGATGACGTTTGGGGGGAGCGCTGACTGAACACTTGGCTATAGATTGCGTTAGGGTTTGGCCTAAAAATACTTTATTTTAAAGGCCATTTTAAAGTCTTTACTGAGACAAAAGATATTCCACGTCGCTTTTACATTGATTTTTTTAGAACAGCTCACAAAACTTTCTGCTTTGCAAGGTTTTTTGAAGACAGAAAACACATTTTGAGCATAAAATGGCACTGCTCAAGCCTTTAAGGTGCGCTTTCTGCGCGACCAATTTTAGTGATGCCAGTGCTTGCATGTGTGCCTGCATGTCCACAGATCTAGTGCTCACAGTCACAAGACTCACTCAGAGAATGGGGTTTGGAGATCTGCGCACCGCGGCGGGCCTGAGGGCGCTCGATGACTTCCTGGCGGACAAGTCCTACGTCGAGGGGTGGGCACCTTGTTGCACTAGCAGCCTGCAGCTGCTGGGTACTGCAGCCAGTACCCTGGAGTGATGTGGCTTATATCGCTATAATATTTTAACTGATATCACACAACTCGAGTGTAATTACACTTCACAGATCTACTCGCAGTCAGAGACTTGTACATTAATATACATGATACTTATACAGGACACTATATGTTTATACAAATGATAGTTCGCTGCAATACAAGAAAGCAATTCTGAGCCATTTGTATGTGCATAGAATTGATTTCTTATTGATTAAAGTGTTTGCTTTGGATTGAGGACTCACACGACATGAACTGGATGATTTGAACCAATGTATAATGCTCCAGTAATCGTGATGCAGTAGCGTGTGTGGAGTTTACATTGAGTTGTCTTGGTTTTGTTTGACAGCTTTCAGCCGAGTCAGGCAGACACGGCGGTTTATGAAGCTCTCGGTGGTGCGCCCTCGGTTGACCTAGTTAATGCGCTGCGCTGGTACAAGCACATTTCGTCCTACTCTGATAGGAAGGCGTGAGTTGATGCTGACCTACTTTTGTGTGACCTTCATTGCTCCTGGAACTTGAGTTAATTACTTGCATTATAACTTTGTGTTCAAGGGGGTTGAAGCCTTCTCACTTTTTTGTATGGCAGGCTGCCAGTCAGTGCTGCTGTGTGGCAGGCTGCCAGGTAGTGCTGCTGTGTGGCAGGCTGCCAGTCAGAGCAGCTGTGTGGCAGGCTGCCAGTCAGAGCAGCTGTGTCGCAGGCTGCCAGTTAGTGCTGCTGTGTGGCAGGCTGCCAGTCAGTACTCATTCCTCACTGCTGTGGCAGGTTGCCAGGAGTCAAGCAGCATGTTGATGCCTATGGCCCTGCCGGTGCCTCGACTGCCACGCCTGCCAAACCTGCCGCGCCTGCCAAGGATGACGACGACGACTTTGAGTTGTTTGGATCTGACGAGGAGAAGGATGATGAGGAGGCTGAGAGGGTCAAGGCTGAGCGCGTGGCAGCCTACACCGCCAAGAAGGCTACCAGTCTGTTCCCCTGTCTCTCTCGCCCTTCCTCTGTCTGTCTCTGTGCTTAGAGGCACCAACAAACTGCGTTGGGTTCTTAACATCATCAGTTGGATCTCAATTTTTAAACTAGTAGCCAAAATATAATTTTTATTTATTTATGATTTCTTATACGTTGAGTTTACTTGAGATAACATCAAGCTTGATATAATTTAATATCTATTGTATCTGTAACAATTCCCGTCTGTGTGCATGAATCTCTTCCTGTCAGTGTGCGTGTACCTCTGTGTGCTCAGAGGTGGCCATCATCGCCAAGTCGAACATAGTGCTGGACGTGAAGCCGTGGGACGATGAGACGGACATGGCCAAGCTCGAGGAGTGCGTGCGCTCAGTGCACGCCGACGGACTGCTGTGGGGGGCCTGTGAGCGCTCCTGCCATTGGCTAATAAATATACTGTTGAGGAAGTAATCAATGGTACTAATTAGTGTTAGGTTAATAGTGTGACGCTGTCTCTTAACACTGGGCTAACGATTTGTTTTCTGATCGATATTCTCAGATGAGAGTTTTCTCCAAGTGACACAGGTTCGCTGTATGTTTGCTCTCTTCACAACCAAGTCTTACTGCTTTGTGTTGACAGCCAAGTTGGTGCCACTCGCTTACGGCATCAAGAAACTTCAGATCTGCTGCGTCGTCGAGGATGATAAGGTAGATTTTTATTCAATCACACCTGCTCTGTCCAATTACAGGTAGTTTGTAGATTGAGCTAGGGCTGGTTGATCCATGCTAGCTCTGTGGTCCTCACCAACAGATATTTATGACAGAGCTTTAGCATCGTTCTGACTCATATGAAACAATGGAGAATTTGCTTTACTAAGCTGCTTTGTAGGGTGTGTTGCTAAAATTGGAAGAGGCCTGACTAGCCTAGAACTTGTGTAGCCTCTTAATAAAACTTGTGTAGCCTGCGTGGTGTCACTGTGTGTCAAGCCTGTGTGTAGCTACAAGTCTGTGTAGCTACAAGTTTGTGTGTAGCTACAAGTCTGTGTAGCTACACACAAACTTGTAGCTACACAAGTCTGTGTATAAGCTAGAAGTCTGTGTAGCTACAAGTCTGTGTGTAGCTACTAGTTTGTGTGTAGCTACAAGTCTGTGTAGTTACACCGCTACAAGTCTGTGTGTGTCCAGGTGGGGACAGACTTCCTTGAGGAGGAGATCACAAAGTTTGAAGACATCATTCAGTCTGTCGACATCGCGGCCTTCAACAAGATCTAACCTGCTGCTGCGTGCTGCTGCTGCAACTTTACGTGGCTGCTGCTGCATAGTGCAGCTATACAAACTGGTGCTGCTGCGTCGTGACTTCGACAGCCAACTATAAATTGTTCAGTGCAGTGGTATAATTCTCAAAACAAGTTTGCGTTCAAATGAATGCCTGTAAAATGCCTGTAATTTGTTGGTTGAAAATAAACGTTTGTCGTTGAATGCTGTACTGGTGAAATGTAATAAAGCTGCTTCATAGATTGTGCCTCTGTTACCTTCAGCAATATATACACGTAGACTCGGCAATATATAACTACAACAACAAAGACTGCTGTAGCCAGTCACGCACTCTAAAAACTTAAGTAATACTGCAACGGTTTAACATTGAGGGATTGCAGCGAACAATAAAACTCATGACTGAGATCAAGTGTCCATCCACAACAAAATATCAACAGCTGTCCATGCTATAACAATAGCTGTCCATACACAGGACTAAGCTACTCGACCCCTTTGCTGAACACAGGGTAGCGCAGCAGTAGAGCACCGTAGTCAATATAGCTTGTAGATATTGCTGAAAGCGATAAATGGTTCCATAAAATACATCATACTTGATCATGTTAAAGGAGGACTGAATATTCATCCACCGTTCATAATCTGTAAACCAATAAAATATGTCTGCAGCCAAGTTTACATACACTGCCACTCACTGCATGTTTATTGAGTGAGGAGAGCCTTGTGCTAGTACAGCTCTCCACCCTCACAGCACACGTAGAAAACCTACAATCTATAATAGCAACTGCCAACAGGTCTATACAGTTGTTAAATCTTACACATTGCATGAGAGTGGCGCAATAAATAGGGCGCTTGCTATAAAATAAGTCATTCGTCAGAGGGCGCCAGCTAACTAGGCGATTAAGACGATTCAAAAACACCTGTTGAGAATACAGTTACGACACAGAATGGTTACGATACATACTGTAAGAAATTGAATTTTTGAGTGCATGTAATTTTGACAATTTTCGCGAATAAAAACTAACAAAAATTACAGGCGCCAAAATTCAGCTGTATAAGCTATATATAATGGGCAGGCCTCAAAAACCGCCAAAATAATATGCAGCAAAATTTTCATGTTTAACAGTATCCAATGCGAATAGGAGCGTGAGACACGCGAGGTAGTGCAGCTCTTGGAAGACTCACCCACACTACACAAGTCTTCAGTGTTAAGTTCTTAGCACATCAACGCTCTACTCAACAGCCCACATAATACAAATAGTTCTGCGGAAAATTACAAGAAATTAAACTAATTCTTGTCTACATTCATTGCTATCACTGGTCCATGGTCCTCACGGTCCTGCTTGATGACATGGTCCTGACGATCCTACTTAATGACATGGTCCTCACGGTCCTACTTAATGACATGATCCTCACTTTTACGGCTTGTGGTCCTCACTAGACGGTCCAGCTCACTTGGACGGCATGGTCCTCAGTTCCTCGAAGTGCGCCTCACACACCCAGCGCACGTCGCGGCCGATGTAGACGGGTCTCAGAGACCCAAACCTCCCTGAGCTCGTGTCCAGGCGCAGGAACCGCGCGAGGGTGTAGCGGTTGGTGCGCCCCCACGCGCCCCCGCCAGGCCCCCCAGAGGGCTGCGGCGCAAAGATAGCATCAGGGGCAATGGGGCAAGAGGCGCGGGAGTAGGCATCAGGCAGGGCGCCTCCCCCGGGGGCCGTGGCCAGGACCCTGGCCAGCATCGACACCAGGCGGTCTGCGTGCTTGAGCAACCAGGCCCCTGGGTCCGAGGCCTGCAGGGCCCGGTCCACCCCCCCCAGCTGGGGGCAGAGGGGCAGCAGCGCCCCCACCACGGGGCAGAGCAGGCGCCGACTCTGAGTGTGTTCGGCCACCCCCCCAATGCACTGAATGAGGGGCAGCGCCAGTCTGAGCAGCCCGCTCACCTCCCCCCCACCCTGCACCACCACACAACATCTCATTCACCCCCCCCCACCCTGCACCACCACACAACATCTCACTGCAAACTTCAGCAGTGGTTAAAAGGAGGCGGGTCTGGCTCAAATCTGAGACCCGGCACCTCATAATATGGATCCAGTACATCCACATTGGTGATGTTACTTGTAGACATGAGAAACTTCTTGGTGATATATTTCAGGGATTATCTCTATTTCTTCTGGACGCGAATTTTTTGTGGATGAGATGTTTTCTTGTGGAGGTGATGTTTTCTTGTGATTGTCAACTTTTCTTGTCTATGTCAGCCTGTATACATACCTGGCCCATGATGCGGGGAGGCCCCAGCCTGTATACACACCTGGCCCGTGGTGCGGGGAGGCCCCAGCCTGTACCCCGGGTCGTCAGTGAAGTGCCAGTAGCCCGTGTACTCGCAGAGGAAGTGCGCCTCTAGTCCTTCGAGGAAGTGCAGCCTCTCGAGCAGGTACCAGTCGCTGAGCGCCGCGGGGAGCGAGGGGGGCAGGACCAGGACGAGGCGCGGCTGCTCCTGAGGGGGCAGGGACGCGAGGCAGAGCGGCGCGGGGAGGTCGAGGGACGAGAAGCGGTAGTCCCCCGTGCAGACGCGCGTCCAGCTGCCCAGGTTATGCCACTTGGCGCAGATAGCGCGCGTGCGCCGCGCGGCAGTGCTGCAGGCCGGGTAGGGGATGCGCTCGGGGTGTGCCTGGCGCAGCAGCACGCACTTGGGACACAGCAGGAACAACTCCCGCTCCTCGCTGCCTTCCCCTCGGGGGGAAGCGTGGGGGGGCAGGGAGGCGCGGGGAGGCGGGGAGGCGCGGGCGGGTGGGGAAGCGTGAGCGGGGACAGGGTCCGGAGGGGGGGAGATGTGGGTGTCGGCACTTTCAGCTAGACTCGTCCCACCCCCCGTCCACCCCCTGCCTCCCCTGCCCCCCCTGCTCTCTGCAACACTCGAGCTCCCGCCCCCCATTCTGCACAACTCCACGCTGCTCTGCCCCACGTACGGCCCCCCTGCCCCCTTTGTTTCTGAGTACAGCTCCCCTGCCCCCTTTGTTTCTGTGTATGGCCCCCCCGCCCCCTCTGCTCCCTCCGCCACACTCCAACCATAGCTTGTCTCATCGCCATAGCTCCCCTTGAGGCCTCCCCCCTCTCCCCACTCGGGTGCCCCCGTCCCATCAGGGGTCTCAGCCCCTCCCCCCGGCCCCCCCTCCCCATCATGATCAGGGTCAGGGTGGTCGTGAAAGTAGAGCTGTATGAAGTGCAGGACGGCCTTGAGGACGCAGCAGGGGCTCACCCCCCGCACCTGTACTGTGAGTGAAGTGAGGCGCGGGGCCAGTGATACCAACACCTGCACACACGCACACAGACTCACACTCACCAGCGATACCAACACCTGCACACACGCACACAGACTCGCACTCACTAGTGATACCAAAACCTACGCGTCACAGGGACTTACAGCAATTAGTAGAGATTCTTAACAATTAATGAAGATTTTAGTGATTGACAGCGACACATTGAGTTGTTGAAATTCTGTCTAATTTAGCAAATTCTGCGAATTTTGATGAAAGCCCTTCTAAACGGCACGAATAGTGAATGCAGCACAAGGATCTATTGACCTTGTGCACGACGTCATCGTGGGGGTTGAGCTCTGCGGGGGGTGTGAGGGGTGGCTGCGCGTGCTCCTGCCCCCCTCGCTCCCCCCTGCCCCCGCCCTGCGCCCCTCCCACTCGCTCGCCCCTGCCCCCGCCCTGTGCTCCTCCCCTCCTAATCTTGAAGCAGTCCTCGCACCCCCCTGTGTCCAGTCCACTGAAGAAGACGATGTGGTGGGAGAGGAGTAGGGGCGGGGGGTGGGGCAGCACGCCAAGGCGGGCGCCCCCGCGCCCCCGCTGGGCGTACAGGGCGCGCAGCAGGTCGAGGAAAGCCCCTGGGCGGGGAGGCAGACGGGTGGGCAGGCTGCATGTCAGCTGACGCTCATCCCAGTCGGGGGCGTCGGGCCAGACGTCCTGACTGGGGGCCCCTGCCTCGAGCAAAGAGGGGAGCAGCAGCACCCCCTCAGCCCCCTCCTCCCCCTCCCCCCTCTCGTCGCCCACCGGCAGAAATAGGTCGAGCTGATGTAGGGCGGCGAGCAGCCACTGAGAGCTCGACTGAGTGCAGGCTTGCATGCGCTGCAGCTGTCGGTCGAGCTCTCGGTCACTGAGCGCCTGACACAGATACAGCTCTCTGCGGGTGTGACCCGGAACACGACCAAATAATATCAAAAGTTCTCAGAGTTCTACAACACAAAAATGAGTTTATGGTCAGTTTTGGCTTCATCACGATGACACACTGATCCCTGTATTGCAAGCCTTACTGTGGAAGAGTCAAACTTAGTCGGACAAGTTAGACAGACTCTACAACAAGCGTTGTACGGCCGAGTCAGTTAACAGCTAATATCACTCACTCGCTCGCTCGCTCGCTCACACACACACACAGTGTCACAATAACGCCCTGTTGCACACATGCACACCTTGAGCACGTCTGATACGTAGGCGGTGCTGCGCGTAAAGCTCGCTCTCACGCGCCCTATGACTCCGACGAGCCAGCCGGGGTCGAGCAGCACGAGGGGGGCGAGGAGGGGGTCGCGCGCCTCCCCTAGGTACACGAGGTGACCCCGCGCGGTCAGGTAGCGCAGCAGGGGGGGCACGTGGCGCGAGGAGACCCCACAACTGCGCGCCACCGCCTCCACCTCCTCGTAGGGGAGCCAGGGCAGCGCGGGGGCGCGCTCCTTGATCAGGGCCACGTGGCGCACAAAGAGAAGCCAGGGCGCGGGGGGGCGGGGGGTCCCCCCCGCCCCCTGGCCCCCCCACGCCCCCTGGCCCCCCCCCGTGAGGCGCAGAATGGCTTCGCGCAGGTGTGCGATGCTGAGATTTTGTTTCTTGGTGTCCTTGGGGAAGTGTTTCCTTGAGTCGACTTCGTAGTAACCCACAACATGGGGCAGTCTCTGCTCCAAGCAACCCTCTGCTGAATCATAGAAGGGGGGGGGATAAGTGGCTAAATCACACAGGGGTAATCTAAACCCCATCTAAACTAACACCCCACCTGAATTACAATGGTGTGGGATAACTTCTAGCCTCTGCAGAACAAAACAGGAGAGCGTAACTAACAATTCAAGACTTTCAAGTAATTATATTGGTTCTAGGTGCCTGGTCCCATGAAACAGCTGCATTTCTGTCAATTACGCTAACAAGATGTTTGTCCGTTGCTGCTGTACTGTTTGTGAAGTATTCAAGATGATGAAAAAAACTAAAAATGCACGGCATCTGTCAAATATCAGGTGAAATACACACGTTTCACAAATTTTATGTTTTATAGATTTCGCACCAAACTCTTGCAGCCAGTTGTTCAATCCAGAGTCATTTGAATGATTGCAGATTGTTTATTATAACTATCACAGCAATTGAAATTAGATCTCAGATGTAATTTATGGGGCCAGATTGAGTAGTGATGTAAGCTTTGTTCTCTGACAATTCCAAAATCAAATAACTCTCTATTGGACATGTGACCCTCAACGTCCAATCAACAGATGCAAGTGCAATCACTGAGTATACACAGAAGGCAGTCGTTACTAGCCCGCAGAGCGCGTCGTTCCATATTTCATCGTCCTGTCCCCCCTTGCCTCTCCGCAGTGGACCGCTCCAAGTTTGACCACCCTGTCCCCCCTTGCCTCCCCGCAGTGGACTGCACCATTTGTCTCAGCGTCACTCGGCCCCTGTGCGAAGGACAGGTCCACAAAGCCCCCGGAGAGAGGTCGCAGCCTTGTGAATGCGTGCCTGACTGCGTGCCGGGGGGCGGGGGCGCACAGTAGGCAGTGCTGGTGGCGCCCCCGCCCCCCCTGCAGGTGGAGGGGGCGCGCGGGATCGAGCAGGTGTGTCTGCACGGTGCGCCACAGCTCCGTGAAGGCCCCCGTGTGAACGAGGTCCGCGTGAGTGCCCACCAGCAGCACGGGGGTGTGGGGGGCAAGCTCCCTAAGCGCCCCCAGCCACAGCGCCACGCGTGCCAGATGGCGCTGCAGCAGTTGGGGGGGCGAAGCGGCGGCGGGGGCGCGGGGCTGGGGGGGCTCGAGCCCTGTGAGGTCGATGACGAGCAGGTAGAGGTCAACACTGAGCCCCCGCTGGTACTCATCGAGCGCGTCCGTCGACTGGACCACCGCGCAGCACGGCACGCGCCCCTCCTCGCCCCCCGGGCCCCCCAGCCCCCCCGGCACCATCGCCAGATCAAAGTGGTGTACCTCCAGGCCCCCCCCGCGCCCCCCAGCCCCCTCCCCCCGGTGACGCTTACAGTCATGCTTGCAGAGCCCCCGCTCAGACTTGAGAGCCTCTACAAGGGAGCGCTTGCCCGCCCGCGACTCCCCCA
>JAQIWG010004164.1:0-16524 GCA_034695025.1 Chamaedrilus cognettii | reverse complement strand
CAAGACGGCGCACCAGCTCATGCTGCACGCCAGTCGCAGGAATGGCTTCAGTGTTACTGCCCAGACTTTATCAACAAGGATGAATGACCTCCGAACTCTCAGATCTAAATCCGCTTGACTAGCATGTCTGGGGAGCAATGCTTGAAAGGTACCTGCTTGAAAGGTACCTGCTTTAAAGGTACCGGACTCACAGGCCAAAGCCAAAGGACAAGGCAGAACTCAAGACGGTACTGGAGGCGCTCTGGATTGACCTGCCGCAGGCACCAATCGACAAAGCTGTTCTTGCCTTCTGGAAAAGGCTCAAGGCCTGCATCAGCAAAGACGGTGGCCACTTTGAAGATCAGCTTTAGTAAGGCAGCGAAAATCGGCCCTTTTCAGGACTACCAAATTATTCAAAGGGAATCAAAGCTGTTCGTTACTGAGACGCTATTTTGTAACGTCAAAAACTCAAGCCGCTTTAACGTGTGGTTGATTTCATTTTTAGTTTTTTTACAAGAACTTTCATAACTTTTGAACGCATCAATGTTTTCGTTTGATGTTTGGGGACATTGTGTCAAATTATTTCAGCTGCAATCCGTGAAAATTTCAAGGAAATATATTTACTTTTGGCCGAGTTATCGCAAATTTGCGAGGGGGTTATTTTCATGTCGCACTCTGTACATGCATACACATACATGCATGTGTATGTGAGTAGTCGAAGCTGTTTAATACATGGGCAATACCAGTGGCGGGGCGCTAATGGGGATAAGGGGGAAAATGCCTCCCCTTAAAATTTGATGGGGGCCGCGCCCCCCCTTGAATTTCTTTCGTGCTCCCCTTGATTATTGGATTCGCTCTACTATACTAACAACATCAACAGAAACTTTCTAACATCAAACATTGCTCCCCCATGAATTTTGTAGGGAAGGCAAAGCCCCCCGAAAAATAAGTCTCTGGCACCGTCTGCCCCCCTAAAATGAAATCGCTCCGCCGTCACTGGGTATTTCCCAGGTATTATACGTAGGCCTACATGGGTTGATGCCGACAAATGACAGACTATACGGATGATCCTCTGTCTCTGCGTCCAAATTATCGATAGGCTCCGATTTGGTTTTACACTCTACAATTTGAGCAGACGTTACTGACATTACATGACTACATCATGACAAGTTATATTAAATAATGTATTAAATATATTAAATATATAAAAACGACATCTTTAAAAATTACTACAATGACCTCTAATTTGTACCTCTAAATTTGGCCTAAGGCACTGTATAGGTTCGGATGTTTGCTTATGTGTTCCTCCCTTTTCACATGCATTTGCTCATAGACCCAGTTGCATCGTCAGATTTTAGTTGAGGTGAGGCACACAATAGAAATATTAAAACATTGCTTCCTCTCTGCTTGTTTTCTTTTTGCCTGCGTCAAGAATTTATGCGTAATTTTCTCAGGCATATAGTTATGCTTTCATTCAAGCCTTACAATAAATTGAAAGAATACAAAATAGCATTTGAGCTGCAGAATATATATCGCGTAAACAATAATGCTTTCCGGAGCCTCAATGCGAATTTACTCACGATAACATTAAGCTGCCCGTAAATAATGTTACGCATATAAATGAAATCAATTAAATTTAGATAGGAAAGAGTTCATTTGTCTCCGAGGAGGCACGCGCCTCTGCGCCCCAATCCTAGCGACGCCGCTGCACAGACCTATACCGCAGCACACGCGGGTAGCGCTGCGCGCCCATGCATGCAGCCGATCGTTGCGCAGATCCTGCGATCCGTGGAGTCCCTTCGGTCGTAATGGGACTTCACGGTCGAGCGGCTTCAGGTCGTGGAGTTCAGCGTCCCAATGCGATTGTAAATCAGTCGACAAATTGGAATCATGCCCGTCCTGTAACCATCCAATAACGTCGCTGTCACAGCATAACGTACTTTTTGACCCTAATGATCGAGTTATATCATATCTTTCGAGCGGATAGTTCCGGTAGTCTTGCAGGAAGGTGGCGCTTCCGGGAAGATGAATGCGCTTACATCACATCTTCCCGCGTCTTCCCGTCGCCTTCCCATCAACCATCTGTTCCGATGTCAATAGTCGCTTTCCTCACCATCTTAACCGAAGGTGCCTGCATGTGAAGACGCGTCTTGCGGGAAGACGGCGTCGCTGAAGACATGAAAGCGACACACCAGGTCACGTAAACGGATTCCGAAAAAAACTCTTCCGGAAAAACAGCTGGAAGACCTGATGCAACTCAATCATCGCTGCCCAAAAGTATTGTTAGCAAGAGAACATTTACGGTGCCAACAACTGCAAAACATGACAGATCTAGGCTGTTACACAGAGGAAGGGGGGGAGGGGAGACAGAGGAGGGAGTACATCATACACGCATGCTGTACAAATATTTTAAAGTACGGTGTTTTAAGAAAATTCATCCGATTTAATGTAGCTAGAAGTAGAGATATTGCCTTGCAATAATAGTGATGAGTAATCCATGTAACGAACAAAACCCCTAAGCAGCATCATGCGCAATTTGATTCAGACTAGGAATAACAAGAAAGATTTGAACGTTGTGAACGTGGCGCCCATCTTTCGTTCAGACTCGCGGTTGTTTGTCCCTCGCGATCATTTAACCGAACAGATACGGGGCCGCTAGGTGTGCGCGTTGTCGGTCAACGAATATCAGCCGCCTTTCGGCACTATGCCGCTAAGATCGTTTTTCCCTTTAAAAAACAATGCTGCACGCAGCATTCGTCTCTAAGCGATCGTTAAGGACTTTTGTCGTCAAAGCGTTTTAACGTCAAAATCAGTTCTCTCGTTTGTCTGTTAGGTGTGCGCTCACTATTAGAGCAATCATTTTGTGAATGCGCATAACACGGCGGCAGCTACAAACCCAGCATTATGAATTACGACATCGTAAACTGTCCACTGTAAGAATGATGCACCAGAGATTTGTTATCGTTTCCGAATCATTCGGTGTGTGAAATTGTCATCAGCAGCGCGTCTTACTCGTCCTTCATTCAGTCACTCATTCACTCGTCATTCATTCATTCATTCATTCATTCATTCATTCATTTAATCATCAATTTATTCATCATTCATTCGTTCATTCCTCTATTCATTCGCTCATTAATTCATTAGTTCATTCATTTATTTTTCAAAACGACATGATTCAGTTTGATAGACTTGCTTGAATGATTATGCGTTTCACCTTGTCAACATGGACTTAACCAGGCGCAGCCATAGTATATAGAGAATCCATATTCTAATTACTATGGGAGCAGCCAATGGACGCTAACACTTCTTTAGCAGCCGTCAATCCAATAATTTGACTAAATTTAACCCATTCGTTGCAAACATATTTCTTTCCAATTTTTTAAGGCAACAGAGGCTCAGACACGCCGCCATAGTTGACCCATCGCACTGCGGACCGTGTGCTCACCCTCATTAAAAATGTAATGTTCTTCAATCATGGAGCATCCTACGAAAATAGAGATAACTTGTTTCCTAAGATTTTCGATTATATCATTGAGAAATTATTTTTGAGAGCGGGCACACGGTATACAGTACAATGGATCTACTATGGAGGCGTGAGTGGTCTTAATCTTCTTCGTGCGTTAATTGTCGACTATGCGTACACGTATGTGACATACTCGCACGCGTATGTGTATTATGCATCATACCAGTAATGTGTAGCGGCTTAAAATAAATTTGATCCATAAATAATTATTCTCTTGAAATGGGAGATTTTCATTGGAACGGATTGTTTCGATTCGGCCCGCGGACTTCGGGGGGGAGGACTTTTTTTGTCTACGATCTTCTCGAAACTGCTGATGTAAATCAAACTGGCCTATAGGCCTCTGCCTTAGTCTATGCACTAACCTTTTCGTTCCTACTCTATCACCATTGATGTGACGCTGCGCACACAACTCCACCCGCGAGCGGGAGCGGACGGTGATACCGACGTCGCCGATGGCAATACGCTAACGACCGCTCACCGGTAAGGTTTGCTAAGTGTCGAAAACTGATCGGCGCGTTCCATGTCGCTTCGAAAACCGTCGTCAACAGAGATTCGTTTAAGTTAAGATATGTGATCAATCTTCATGTATTTAAAACTGTTGCTTATTTTATTAAAGTGCAAGTTTCTATTTACGATTGGATGTGCCACTTCAGCTGCCACACTTGGAGAGTCATGTTCAACACGTGATACTGAGACATGTTTCAACTATGATGTCACTGCACAATTTTTTTATTAATTCACAATCCTATAGTTGATTCATTCACACGGGGCGTTGCAAATGGTAGATCTATCTAACTTGGCAGAATTTACTGTGGTAGAATACCATGGTATTTTTCTCTCTGTCGCGCACTGACTCAGGGAGTTACAATGATAGACTTTTTCATGGTGGAGCCTATCATGGTAGAGTTTACCATTGTTGCGTTTTCCGTTGATGAGCATTCCGTGGTCAAATATTTACTTTGTACACTTTATCATTGCGCAGTTTACCATTAACGAGTTGCCCGTGGTAAAATTTACGATGGTAGAGTTTGTCTTGACGTCATGGATCCAGCGATCGGGCCTGACAACTTCGCTGTGCGAGACTGGTATTTTAAGCCTAAGTAGACCTAAATCACACCAATATGGCTAGCACAACCGACAATCCTACCAAGCGTACGTCTATTCAAATATGTTCATTTAATATGCATGGATTTAATAATGGAATTTCTACAGTTGGGGACCTATGCCTAAATTATGACATCATATTACTGCAAGAGCTCTGCTTATTGAATGTATGTCTGCATAAAATCGATAATATAATCATGAATTTCAATCGTTTTCGCTTTCCTCAATGAATGAGAAGACTGCGAATGGTATTTTAGTTGGCAGTCCATTTGGTGGTGTTGCAGTACTATGGCGTAAGTCTTTATTATTACGTTGTATTCTAATAATAGATGCTGATTACAGTCATGGTAGATTTTTTTCATTAAAACTTGTGGGATGTAGACCAAAGGAGATTGTTATTACTTGTGTTCATTTTCCAAGTATTACTACGTCTCGTGATTACATTATTGCTTCATGCTCAGTGACTGCCCACATTGGGAATGTGATGACTAATAATGCAGACGCATTGCACATGATTGCAGGTGATTTAAATTTTGAATGTCGCATTGGGAATATTGGATTTGATTTGTTTAAAGATATCATGGCTGATTATGATCTCATATGCTGTGATGAAAAAACTGTTAATAAGGATCTAGCCTATACGTATACACATGAAACACTTAATCATCGGTCATGGTTAGATCATATAATTGTTAGTAAGGAGCTGTATTATTTTGTGCATGGTTGTAAAATAATTGACAATGGGGCTAATCTTAGCGATCGCCTAACGATCTGCTGTGACCTACTTGTAAGCCTTTCATCCTCCTGTAATACAATTAATGGCTCTGCAGCGCCCCGTGAGCCAAAGCGGTCGTTTATGAAGAGCGTTGGGATAAGGCAGACCTGTTATCCTATTGTATTAAAAGTTGTTTCTTTTTACAATCGGTGAATATTCCTAAAGAGTTGCTTGGATGCAAGCCGGTTGTAAATGTTCAAATCATAAAACTATCATCAACACCTTTTACAATTCTATTGTTTGTATGTTTAAACGTGCCGCAGCTGGTCGTGTGCCTAAAATTCCATTCAGTTGTCTCAAAGACTATTGGAATGACGACTTAAACAAACTAAAGGAACAGAGCGTGGACATGCATAACTTATGGCGGCAAGTAGGCAGCCCTAAACACGGTGTGATAAACGCTGCTCGACTTAAAGCAAAGTTAGATTACGAGCAGGCTATTAAACAAGCAGCTTCCGATTTTGAACAAAATAATGCCGACGATCTTCATATCAAGTTGAATGACAAAAATTATAAACAGTTTTGGAAGGTGTGGAATGCTAAATATAAGAAAGCCTCAACCATTCCAGCAGCAGTGGAGGGTGAAACAAACCCAGAGATCATTGCTAATAAGTTTAAAGATTTTTATTCACATGTTTGTGTTTACTCATTTGATGATGCTAATGCCGTAAATAGTGTTCATGCTATGCGACAGACACTTTGCGATGTGGACGATGACACAATGATTTCTAAATTTTCTACTGACTTTGTCGAACAGTGCATTAAGCTCCTTGAGCCAAACAAAGCCGCAGGGTATGACGATTTAGCGGCCGAACTCATAATTCACAGCCATCCGTGTTCTGCTGTGTATAAAAAATTGTTGTTTACTATGATGCTATTACATTCATATGTGCCTGATGGTTTTGGAATTGATATTTTTATTCCTGTCATTAAGGATAGACATAGTGATGTATCTTCTGTTGATAATTATAGGCCTATTACTTTCGTCAAAAATAGTTGAATCAGTATTGCTTTTGAAATACTCGAAATTTATGCGCACTGACGATTTACTATTTGGCTTCAAGAAAAACTTAGGATGTAGCGATGTAATCTTTGTTTTAAGACAAGTCGTCGATTATATTAATGAGCGAGGAAGTAATGTCTATATTGCATCGCTGGGTGCTTCGAAAGCGTTTGATCGTGTTAATAATTATAGTCTCTTTGCAACTTTAATATAAATTGGCCTACCTGCTACTTTTATAAATGCAATTGTGAACTGATACAGTAAACTATTTCTTGTTGTTAGATGGAACGGATTTATATCGGCGCCATTAGCGGTGCTGTGTGGTGTTAGACTGGGCGGGATACTCAGTCCAATTCTATTAAATGTATATGTAAATTGTATAATCAAGAGATTACGTAAAGAAGATCGTGGCTGTCATTTACAAAATATTTTTATTGGCTGCATTATATATGCAGATGATTTGCTGTTAATATCAGCGTCTGTGCATGATTTACAGAAGATGCTTGATTCCTGTGGAACAGTAGATCATGAGTTAGGAATAAATTTCGATCATAAAAATCTGCAAGCATGACGGTTGGTCCTAACAAACTTCATTCTGTTGCGCCAATGTCTATTAGTGGATCCGCTATTCAGTGGGTCGATAAGATTAAGTACTTAGGTTTAATCTTATCCCCAGGGAAGCGTTTTATTCTTGATTTTAAGGACACTCGACGCAAATTCTTTAAAATTCTAAATACGATTATTAGTAAATGTAAATATGCATCTGACATTGTGAAGCTTGAGTTACTAGAGCGTCAATTTTTACTAATATTATTATATAGGCCTAGAATTAAATGTTTAAAATTGAATATTGCACAAATTAAAGAAATGAACAGTTGGTGAAATGCAGTAACTAGAAAGATTTTTGGTTACAATAAATGGGGTCAGTGAAAGAAGTTATATGCATTCTCGGTCGTCTTGATGTGCTGCATATGGTTGTTACGCGCCGTCTGAAATTTAGCAAAACAGTCTCTGAATGTAACAATACCGTTATGATTGACTTAAGGAAATATTATTTGCATGGATCTGAACTGAAGAACTTAGCAGACTAGCTCAGTCTTAAATTATTCTGGACCCCAGCAAAAATGACAGCATTGACTTATGTACGCTTTAGAAGTCTGTTTAGTTAATCCTTATTGTATACATGTTGCATAATATTATTTATGTTCTTGTGTTTTAATCTGTGTTTGGCCTATATACTGGTCAGCTCTGTATATATTGTATATTATTGCATTGTCTTTGCTCTGTCTTGTACGACTAAAACTCATACATTATTTAATTTTATATATCACGCGCTTTTTAAAAATACGGACAAGACAAAAGGTGTAAATCTGTTTCACTTCTCACTGGATTTCAGAAATAGGATTCTACGATTGCAAAACAACGTATTGTCCTATCGATCACGCACTTACATGGGAAGTTACCATGATCAAATTAACCTTTGTCGAATTCTATGAATCTTTGCAATTCAATGAGAAGTGCGACCGTACCACTGCTTTTTTCCCGTATTGCTCAAACGGTAGTGATAATAAAAAAGAAGTTCGGTGGCGGAGACTACTCCAGGAATTAAATACTGGAAACGCAACCGTGACACCAAGATTTGCTAACATTCGCAGGGAGACGAGGCAGTGCTTTTCGATGAAACTCACGAAAGGTGAGGAGGGAGGGGGGGGGGGAGAGAGGATGCAGAATGAAATTTCTGAAGGTGTCCTTTATGATGCATTTTTTTTAACTTCCTCATTCATACTTCCTTTGTGGTGCTGTGCACATTTTCGAGGCCATTCTCAACAGTGCATATTCAGTTTGCACATACCTTTTAAAAGTGCATATTAATTTTGTCAAGTGACTAATTTCTACTGATGAAACACTGAACACCAATCTGATGAATCACTGAACACTGTCATTTTGCCGTTTGGTGTCATCCTCTGTCATGGAAAACTGCACAACTATTTAAAAAAACAAAGTCATCTTAATTTTGGTGTTGCCCTCTGTGTACTCGGTGCACATTGCGCAACAATTTGATAGGCAGTGATTTGTATTTTGGTGTCACCCCTTGTGATAGTGTCACCGGTGCGATCCGCACCCCATCCCCCCCCGCCCAACCCCCTAGTGACGCCACTGATTAATTGCATAGTGCGTGTGATAAAACTCATAGGCCGAACTTAACAAATATTTCCATCCAGTGATCAAGGCATACATCGGCAGCCCGCGGGGTGAGGCTGGGTTAAGCGCGACTAATGGCGGGCGGGTGCCGCTATCCGTGTAGACGAGCCTCTGCGCGTCATGGCGTGTGCTGCCGCAACATTGTACAACGCCGGTGCCGGTAATAATATTTATTTTAGCTCCCACACAGAGCTCTTTAAGACCTCCTTTGCACGATGCATATTTTGCATGCAATTTTGCATGCAATCTTGTTAAGAAAATTGCAATGTTAAATGCCCTGAACTGGGTTTCATGAAAGCCGTGCACGAAACCCAGTTAAGGAACAAGCAGTGCACGAAACCCAGTTAAGGAACAAGCAGTGCACGAAACCCAGTTAAGGAACCAGCAGTGCATGAAACCCAGTAAAGGAAATCGTTTCAATACAACGGTCGTCCGTCCGCCTTAGCACGGTTGCATGCAAAATTACATGCAAAATTACATGTAAAAGTTCATGCAAACTATGCATGGTTGAAAGGGACGCTAAGGCTCTTTTACATTTTATATCAAGAAGATTTAATCATATGCCTGACAATCTCCTTCGATTTTTATGTAGCATCTTCTGGAACAGGTACATCTAAGCCCAAATGCATTTTTGTTACATAAGATTCATAAAATTATCCTTTCGCAAGTCATAAATTCAAAACTACAGAATCTTATCAACATGCAATTTTGGCATTAATAACCATTATTGATAGAGAAGCTCTAGAAACACAGTGGTCATTATTGAAAAACTTCTGTCGATCTGCAAACTTCTTCGATAACTGCACAATTTAGAATCTTACATCGTTTATTAGTTTCGGAATAAATAATTTATTGTGTGGCTGTGTCCTTGTTTCAGCGTTTGGCCAGGAGTTTACTTATATTTGAATACATTATTAAGTTACATGCATGTTTTCGGTTACATACACTTGTCTAATACTTGTTAATACTAATATTTATACTCTACTAAAATTTGATCAGTTGGGCCTGGCCTACAACTTATTTAATGATCGATGCTTAATTTGTTTTGAAATGTAGCCTAAACGACAGATTCTCATGGTATGGATAGGAACCATGATCTTCGTATATCCACTGAAATATGAAACAAATGAGTTCTATATTCTACGTGCGATAACCGTTTTATAGTATACTCTTCTTCATTTGTGGAAAAAACGATAGAAAATAATTCTAGAAACATGGGTTAAACAACTTGTACACTGTTCAAATCACTACACACCTTGTTCGAAAAGCCGGAACGATATTTTTCTGATTCCGTATGTTCGTTCATAGTTTTTGAAATTGGAACCTGCTTTACCGGTGTCGGAACAATAAAGCTATCCAACTATCCACGTTGGCTGGGGGTCACCCTACAGTGTGACCTCAAGAAGGAGGCCCATATAACCGACGTGCTCATCTCCTGCGCCTCGTCACTCCATACCCAGCGCGTACTCCGCAACCGTGGCCTGCCCCCGGCCTCTATGCATGAGGTTGCGCGCGCGTCCACGATGTGCCGCCACATGTACGCGTGGCCAGCCTGGTGGGGGTATGCGACCGCCAGTGAACGGGATCGACTTAAGGGCTTCATCCGAAAAACGAGGAGATGTACTTGCCAAACTCCGCACCAACCGCGGCGGAGATCTGCCGTCAGAGCGACGGCAACGGCCACAACTTGCTTCGTGAAGGCGCAGAGCTGCCTGGCGCGCACTGACTCTTATGGCTACGCCGCCGGCGGCAAGCTGTCGAAGAAGAGTTATTACTATTTAATTATTGATTTATTTACTTGTTTTTCGATGCCGTCTATTCTCCAAAAAATCACGTATCTAAATTAATATCATTATTGTGGTTGCTATATAACTGTCAATAATAAAATGGGTGACATTTGGTGTTCCGAGAGGAATCTGGCCACCTTTTTCATGTACATTGTAAAATCATACTTTAATTTTATGTTGATACCGTGTGTATATTGTGTGTTTGATGAATAAATCAAGATGAATTGAATTGAAAGAGGTTGAATACACTAAACTTCCGACCGCAGTATAGTCTGGATTTATGCCTTATTTACAAGTTAGCGCCTACAGAAGCTGTGAAATATATCAGGCCCAAAAACTTAGCAAGTACATATAGGCTATTATAGCCTATCTGCACCGCAATTCAACAAAGGAAGAGACTAAGCTGACGACTTGACTTTGACAAGTACACACAACAATTTTCGAAATTCGTTTACTTCCGTGAAATAAATATAGATATTTTCAACAATGCTTTTGCAAAACAATCTGATCATATTGACCCGTGAAGTATCCAGACAGACTTAAAAATTCAGAACTGTTACTCATTCACCTCGTAATAACAGACTCGCGCATATACATATTGAATACCGTCCACAGCTACTGAAACAGGATCACAACTCGTCATTATCTCTGTTGATATAATGTCAACGTTGACTTCCGGTAACACCGTTGTGATCAATAAAGATGAGGTCCGTGTCGCACAGTTTTACACGTCCACTGAGACCATTCACGACTAGCCAAACCTTGTTCGAGTGCGCAGTTGTGTGCATTCAGAAACAATTTACATCTTTTCGCTGTAATCGGAACATACCTCGATCAATGCAAAGATTCTTTGCATCGTTAACGTGACGACCTTCTTACCCATGAACCATCTAAAATAAAAATCAAACTCTTGATACTGCAGCTTATTCCTGTTTAGAATGCGTATTCTCTAAGAATCTGCGACAACTTAGAATTTCAATCTTTCTCAGTGTATTCGCTGAAATGAATGGGTTGCTCTTAAAATGCATATTTGCTAAGCCTTTTGAGCGATTAAACAATTTTGAAATTCGGCTAACATTTGACAAAGGTTTGCGACGATATGTTGACAATTACGGTGTATAGTTACCACTTTTGTTGTGTTAGTTGTGTTTGATGTTATCATGCTTTCACGGTGTATTTGTTATTTTGCTTTATTTAGATCCACTTGAAATGTAATTCTCAAGTAATTGGATATAGGGCCTATGCCGCGATAGTTCACTGTACTTGTACAATGTATATGTAGTTCCCCCGCCGGTGTCGGACATCGGCACTCGCAGAATATTTGATGGATGCTATCGGTCATATACTTGTCTGGGTCAATCATGGGTACTTCCGCCAGCAGTGTATTATCAATAACAATATATCGGTTCCACGACACCGGCAATGACAGTCGACACAAACTACAGCAATAAATTACCAATAAGCTCATCCTTTATAGGCCTACGAGTATTAACAACACTGAAATGACTTAATATTAGCTTTCTCTCAGTCACGTTTCGTGTAGTAAGCTGTTAGAGGGCCTCTCCGGTATCAATCATGTACTATTAGGCTACCAAAGTTTGACAGAAATTCTTGAGAACTGCGGCCACGTTGCAGAAAATAACCTTGAAAGCATCATGCAAATTAATCAACGTGAATTTTTATATGAATAATAAAAGAGGAAAGATGGCCTTGATGCATGTACCGACTGAGCGGATGAGAGCTATGCTATTGCTCGCCTAGCCCTAATTTTGTTCACAAGCATTAGTCACAAACAATTCTGTGACATGAAATTTTAATCCGAGTGAAATTATGAACTGACCATGAAAATAGAGAGGGCCTAGTGAAGTGGCTGGTACCGTTTCAGGGTTACTGTGGGTAAAGTTGAGCTATACAACAATTGAAAGTTTCTGAAAACCCATACGAGGACGAGGACGATGTGTCGTCGATTTTCTGTATGCCATTTGAATAAGCTGGTGCACAGCTGTAGGCGTGAATTGACAAATGGTGACTCAGTCAGACAATTTGCTACTAGAATCGAGGTCACGACTCCTTTCTAAACTAAATCGATCGTGTACTGTATCTCGACTAAGGTTAGGACTTTGACCACGTAGTTATGATCCAATCACTGATGATGTGAATCAATGATGACCTACGCAAATGATTCACTATTGTAGTATCGCAAATTTTCAACACAAGCATGGGCAGCGGAAGCTCTCGGAATGCGAAAGACTTCTACACTTCAAATAAGGTACTTTGATTTTTTCACTATAACGATAGAAATTGTACCTCAAATCGCAAACACACACTTGATTAAAAGCTAAACTCTCACTAATTCGCTGGTGAAATCAAATTAAAGCAATAATGATGACGATTATCTCATATTTTCACATTTCTCTGCTAAGTTGCCTTCGTAAATTCTGTAGCAGCTTGAAAGTCAAGTGATAATAATTATTCTTCTATTGGCATTGCGTGCAGCCCGACCATCCCACAGAGCGCGCGTCCGTCCGTTGATTGGCGTCATTATGCGGGGGACAATGCCCCGCATGTCCGGCGCGCCGAGTCACGTTGACGCACGCTAGAGCGCGCCGGCGGCGTCCTCACTGCGTCTGTTGACTGCAGCACAACCGCGCGGGTAGACTGAACTCGTCACGAATTTCCAGAGTTCAGTTTAGCCCTTACAAAATTGGAGTAGCGTTACGCCTACTGCTTATAAAACAGGACTAGTGCTACTCCTATGCCTTTCAAAAACGGAGTAGGCCTACTCATGAGCGGGGCGGAGAGAGGGGTTTCAAAGTTCATTAGTCATTTTTTAACAATAGGCCTACAGTTTGATTTTCAAAGCCCTGCTTAACAGTGCTTTTTCTTTTTCCTGCTTTTTTACAGCCATCTCGTAAACGATAATTTTTTTAGCCATAATTTACTTACCTAACGCGTGTTAGGTAAGTAAATTACCTAACGCGTGTTAGGTAAGTATGAACTCCAAACATGTGTCTATTTTCAAACGTCAGTTTCAATTCTATTATACAACACTTTTTCTATTTTCCGCCCCTGTACGACTACTTTCTATTATGCACCCACTTCTCCGAATTTCTTGACGTATTTTACGCAAGTAAACTCAAACATGGGCCAATTTAATATGGATCATTACCTTTTTATGCGCGATTATTGAATAAATTACCGATCGCCGGTGGAGTTAATCGGATATAAGATTGCTTAGGCAAAGCCTAGCAGTATTGGAAACCAATTGTAATCATTGTAGGCCTAAATTTGTACTATGACATGATTGCGGTCTGAAATTTCGGTTTGACCAACGGTTTTTAGCCATGTTATGTAGCCTAGAAACTCGATATATAGATTACGCCAATTTCAGTGTGCCTAATTTCATGTATTTCTGGAACTCTTCTAAATAAAAATAAAAATTGAAGTGACCGTTCGAGCCGCTAGCCTGTAAAATAAACTCACAGCTGTAACTACTTACGCTACACGATTCCAAACAGTGAGTAGCCCTACTCCACTATCGTCTATTTTTACGAGTAATGCTACTCCTACTCATTTCTAGATACGCGTAGAGTTTCAAAAAACGTCGTTTTTGGAGTACTACTTCTACTAAACTTAGCCCTGCAAATCTATTGATCGCCCAACGTTCAGCCAGCTAGCTGGTAAATCGACGCAGTCGAGTACTGTTTATCCCACGTTGATGGATGAGATTTTGAAAGAATTATGATGATTTTAATACATTTAGAATTAGTCACTGGATTCCGAGTCTTTTTGTTGCATAATGTCAACACGCGTTGACACGTACACGTACTACGTACAATCGTACACGTACTCTTAGTCAAACAGTGAATACAGTACTGTATTTAATACATGTATGCATCCACCATTTTGTTGCGCCTAGTAGTAGCCTATAGTTTTATTTCAGCAGATTCCAAGCAACACGTATACACGTATACGTATACACGTATATACGTATACACGTATATACGTATACAAACACTAATTTTAGAAGAAATATAATATGTAATCACAAGAATACCGCGTAGGAAGTAATTTTAGAAGAAATCGACATGTCATTCTTCTGCGACGACGCGTTTTAATCTCATAGCCCCAAAATATGACATGCGCTAATTCTGGGAAACTGCAGCGCATCCTGAGTCTGTGGCACTCAGCTACTGTTGGTGCGATTACAAGCATAATTTCGTGGTTATCTACATGTAATTTGCTATGCATGAATACTGCTGTCTTAGAATGAAACGCTACGTACGATCAAGAAAGCCTCAAGTGACAACAAATGTTTCGGAGAAAATGAAAGAAAACGAATTAATGAAAACGCTTTAACATATTTTCTAAATCGAAGATATATAAATTTATTCAGCATAGAATAATTGATATTGTATTGTATTGTTCAGTGATAGTATTTGCTAAATGTGGTGCAAGCACTGCACTTGGGCTACCCATGTGCACATTTTTATCCTTTTGCTACAAGTGACGTGGGGCCGAGTTGCACGCAAAGACGGTGACACCGACGAAGTGTGTTGTGCTTTTGCGTAATGCCTAAACTTGTCTGCTCCGTTGATTTCCTGTTATTTTTAGTACGGCAGGGGCCTATAGTGTTATTCTGACATGTAAGTTTTTCAAATATTTGCGCCACGGCGGTAGTCCGATTTGCATGCAATTCATCGTGCAATTGTAAGAGAAGGCTTTGCGAATCAGTTCCCTTCATCTGTTTATCTTACTTTTTGTCTTAATGCATGTATGTAATATGCATGTATGTATGCATCAAGTTTTATTTGAACACAGTCAAATAAAAACATCAGCACAAACACAAAACTACAATCTGCTTGAGTAGGGAGACCAAAAATCCTAGTGGCGCTGTACATGTACATGATTCCCATAAAATACATTTAAAACACTATGCCATGCAATTACAATTACAATACAACTTTTATACATTTCATGAATTAAATCCAGTGCATATAAAATCGACTAAAGGCAAATAAGCAATGCCGACAAGTCTTCTGTTGACGGATTAGATTTAAACTGAGCGACAGTTTGGGGCTAACAATTTCTTCTTTGAGAGAATTTCACGCCATTGCAGTGCGGTAAGCAAAAAAAAAAAAATTTGGTGGCTAGCCGTGGAGCTCAAGCTTTGATTTTAAAACTATGTCCTCTGGTTGAACTTGCGAATAAGGGTGAAAAAAGAATTCAGGTGTATTAGTGAATGAATAATTTTGAAGCAGAGAAAGAGATCGGCATGGTGTCTATGCAATTCGAGGCTATATAATCCAGCCTTGGCAAGTCTTTCGGCATAAGTAACATTTTTGAACCCTAGGAAACGTTTAGTAAAACCACGTTGAACACTCTCCAGTCTTATCATGTCTTTTCACGTAGCTCTTTAACAAGGCTTCATTACGTTTTTTATGACTCACTCTGTACATGTAAAAAGCATGTTCTTTATTTGACAAAAATACCTACAGCAGCCAAAAATCTGAATAGTCGCACAAAATATCAATTTAAGATGACCTTTAAGCAAGCCGAGAAGCAAAAATTGGCTTACATCCCAGAATTCCTTTGGTGAGTCATAAAAGGCATCTAAAGAAGGAGGGGCGGTTCGGTGCTATCTTTGTTACTAAACACGATCCTTTTAAACTACAAATCTGCGCTCAACTTATCACGAGAACAATTTAAGCAAAAGAAATATAAAACACTTAGTTTTTACCAAATAATAAACGTTGGATAGAATATATTTCGAAAATATGTCCTATGGGCGTAGTCAAATGATGAATATTCATTTAGGTATATTCATATTTTGTAGGTATACACATAATTCCGGTGTAGACTATCCTAGAATCGGCTCATTTAGCGCGGCCCGTGCTGGTGTTCTTTTAATGAAACTGCCAACTGCACTAATTATTGTAACTCGCCAGCCGCGGTGAGACGCTCAATCGGGAGGTTTGGAGTGATTCTACGCGGCTCCTGTTCATCATAATGCCCGCGCCTAGGCGATTGCAAGTCTGTGCCTTAATAGAATCAACGACGCTCAGTCAATCTGTGGCGCGGCGCAGTCTTTGTCGCCTGTCGATGACGTCATTGATATTCTGTTTGCGTCGTTAGCGGCGACGCGGCTGAC
>JAQIWG010004163.1:0-16526 GCA_034695025.1 Chamaedrilus cognettii | reverse complement strand
ATAGTCCAAATAATGAAATGTCATGAAAAATATTTTCTTTTTTATGCTGTCCACATATCATTGTCCACTACTGTAAGCTCAAGATTCATAAATTGGACAAGCTTCATATACTAAATTGGACATGATGATTTCTTTAAAGGGCACCAATATATTTTACAACTCCACACATAAGCAGAAGGTCACGCTTAGGTACGGCCGGTGTCACACTGGGTTCACACACCTCGACGGGTGCCTAAGTCCAGAGGTTTCCATAGTCCATCCTTGTCGCAGGTCAAATTCTTAGCGAAAGCAGAGCGACTAAAGATAAATCCATCGAGACAGGTCAAGGTCGCGACCGTGCTACACGCTGCCCGTGATGACGTCACAGTGATGGCGTTCTCAAGGGTCGGTGGCGGGCTGCATACATTCGGCAGAAATAATTTATAATTTCACATGGGCGTTTATGAATAGGAACTGGCTGAGCTGCAGCCATGACATTTTTGTAACTTGTAAGTCACCCCTCGGGCGGGTTACCCCCTGCAGGCCGGGGACCAAAAAATTGGCTTGCTGCCCAGAGCTCCCCGGGCGAGCTGCAATAGGCGACTAAAGAACGGGGAGCGATTCTGTCCCGGCTCTCTTGCAGAGAACCGGACTGTATATCATCTTAGTGCTACACACGGTCCCCAAACAACAACAACAACAGCAACAATAAAAAACCTTGGGCGCTGCATACCATTATCATGTCATTATGACATATTAGCATGTCATTATCATATACCACTCATTATCGTCACATAATGAGGTGTCGGCTTCTCCTTCATTTAATTCGTGAAGCGCCGCTGGCAGCTGGATCAATCACGACACCTACGTTAGCATTCGCAGTCCAGCTGACTCCGAATCCTATTCTTCAGTTCTCAGGACCGGTGGGCTATAACAGACATTCAAGTGTACGTTTCAATGTTGCAGCATGATTTATTGCCGCCATCTGCCGACTAAATTTTACTGTAGCAAGACAGGTTCAATAAGATTTAATATTTCTTAATTTCATAGGCCATAACTTTTATAGGCCATTTATGATCGGTTTTTTCATGAATGCACTTGGCCTCGATCAATTCAAAGTCAAATCCCGATATAGGACTGGACAAGCCTGAAAAAATTATCTCTGAACTTAAATCAACTCCGGGATGTGAACCGAGTCGCCAGCGTAGCAGCCGGCGAACATATTACTGAGCCAACAAAACTTACAAAACATTCTGACACCCTGATGTCACAATGTAATATTTTGACAAATGAAAACCATGCATCCACTGTGTGACGTCACAGCAGTGATAGCACATCACAGACCATGAGACGACCTACAAAACCACTGTGTGACGTTCCAGAGTCCGTCGAGGAGGCAGGTCGTCATGAGCACTGACTGACCCCGCACGCTGCACCCAGGGTCGCAGGTCACCACGGCCGAGGAGTTGAAAGTATGGCGCCCTCTGTGTGCGGCAGGTAGTGAGCGTTGAGCAGTAGCAACGGCGCACAGAGCAGCGCTGTACAGCAGCAACATGACAAGTAGCTACTTTAACATGAAAAGTAAAAAACATTCAGTAAAATCTATATACTAAAGGAAAAATATAAACCTATCCTGTGTCTCTACACATTCAAGCGTCAGGCTGCATCATTTTGACACAAAATTTATCTTTTTCGTTCAACCAAAGCACGTTAATGTTCTAAATTCACATCATGTTACTTCATTGCGATATCTAACCGTCAATGAAATTTAAAATTTAATGTCAGTTCAATTGCCAAATCAGTCGCAGCTTCCGTTGCTTTAACAAGAGCATGTATGATTTTACTGCAGCAAGTAACTACTGTGAGACATAGTTCATAATTCTATCAGATATCTCCACGCTCAAAGAAAGTGGCGATCCCGAGTAGTCATAGACTTTCCAATTCATGCTGTAGAGACTATCATTTGGGACTAACATAATTTGCTCCTCAATATCCTACTTTTTGCGGAATAAGTAATAAGGAGTTTTGCCCAAAGATGTCAAAAAGCCATTCTCCTCCAGTTCTGCTAAACTTGAGTGATAGAAAACTACGCGTGCACTGTGGAGCAGGTCCGAGCCAGCTGACACCGTCACACGTGAGCGTCATACTGTGGCTGTCCAGTGCTCCGTACCCCAGCCAGCACGTGTAGCACACCGTCGTCCCTGCGAGGGTAAGGGTCGTGTCGGGGGTTGCGTGCTCTACCCCGGCACAGGCTGGCACCGACCGACTAACAAAATTAACGAAGACAGCTTTAGACATGGCTTTCGAATAATAGTAAATGAAAGGATTATTTCCTTTCATTTGCTTATACTATATTAAATCCTGCAATTTTTGTTATTTTTTATTCAAAACCTATGTTATTCTAAAGCCCTTTGACAAATTTACGCAGTTTGAGTCACAGCGCACATTTCATATCACGCACGCCGAGCCTCGTGTTAGTTTTGTCATAGTTTGAGGTTTTGGATTGTCACGTTCCAGGCTATGGATTTTTCAGAATGATCATTGTGGACGCTTAACTGAACACATGCCGTATTAAATCACTACTGAAATTATCTTAATTTAATTTGTTATATGTCAAGCTATTTTATCTGTTAGGTATCTTATTTACGTGAGCACAGAGTTCCCGATAGGCTTACTCAAATTAGTGTCAACACAATTTCATTATAATTATTTAAATTTTATTGAATTTATTTAAGTAAGAAACCGTCGCAGTTGAGATTCGATTCGTTCCAGACTCCCGCGCTCATACAGGCGACCACCTTGTCAGGACGCCCGTCCTCAAAGCGCCCCCCGTTGAGACACGAGTAAGAAAGAATCGTTCCATAGCTCCATCTATCAGGGCTAGACTCGTTCCCTAAGTCTGACATCACGTGTCCCGCCTAAACGTCAGTCAGCAGCACGTTTCGAACTGTGGGCGGGTCGACGCAGTAGCTCACTGCACCAACAGTATCTCAGCATGATCATTGTTCTTCTCAGACATCCGCAAAGTTCAGGGCACAGGTTTTGTAACAGCTGTATTAAACTTTCATAGAGCTTTTTGTTCCATCATTCAACACTCACCAGAGACATAACATGTAACATAAAAAGTGATAGACTAATGCTATGCTGCAACGAAATATAAAAACTGATGAGCAGATAGCGTAGAGGGACTAAAGCAGGTAGACGGTACGTTCATTAGTGATATGGTAAACAATATTTGTCATTTTTATCTTGATATCAATATTCGTGTGCATGGAATAATAAATAATTATTATAGGCCAGGACGTAAAATACATTTCCGCCTGGCGATATAAATGAAATATTTATATTTTTAAAACAAACACACAATAGGATATAGTATAATACTGGCATCACGAACAGTAATCATAAACATGCCCTACATCAAAACGGTTAAAAAAATTACCAGAACTAAAACCAAAACTTGAACTGCTCTTTTGCCAATTGTTAATCAAATCACTGCATAACTTAACACTGACATCATTGAATGCTGGTTTTTAAAAAGCGCTATTAACTTACTCGCACCCATTAAAATTGAACAAAATACCATTGCATTTAACAAGGGATCTATTCCATGTGACATTGCCAGAGAGAAAGCCCCTCACAGTGTCGACGCAAGCGAGATACAACACAGTGACGGGTTGAGTCCGGTTCAAGGCAATGAGCGGAGCAGTCAACTGATAGTCAGGGGTACACGTGTCTAGGACAACGGTCCCGTATGTCGCCATGTTGGTGCTGAGAAAAGCGTTGATTGGGGTGGCGAGACCGGGACACGTTTGCACTGCACAACAGTTAGAGCACTCACTATGCAGTGCGTAGAGCCAATAATTTAGCAAGAGCGGCATAAAAGTTTATCAAATTAAGAGAACAAAAGAACAAGGAGAGAAAGATAAGCCCTCAAGAAATCTGGGCCAGAATCTAGAAGTAAATTGCAACCAGTGCACGGAGTTAAAAATTCGCAAATCTTACACATAAACACAATTTTTGTAGTACAGATATCAATCATGGAATGGGGCTGGAACGGGCCACGTTCCGATGGAAGCGTTCAAAACCAATTAAAAATCTACTCATTGCCATAGTCGCCTTACGCCAACGATCGATGTCACTAGCGGCTAAAAAGACCAAAGCGTCTGAAGATCTAAATGAATGAAACTGAAATATCGAAGCATTCTTAACATCGAGATACGAGACTCATTTGTAACGTTCGTTTCCAGAATGGCATTTTGCTCAGACCTATTTAAACTGATTTTGATTTCAAAATATAATTATATATATCAAATATACTATTCGAGTTTCCTTCGTCCTCTGCAGCGCGGCAGCACGCTGAAGAAGAAAAAGATTTAAGTGACAAATTATTAAGATATCTGAACTTCCTCAACAATTTTCACATATTGTGTACTGTATTGTAAAAACTCACATGCTTTGATACGAGCCTAAAAGCTCTAATGCTGCCTACATATGCAATTGCCGGTGAGGTTCCATGTCCCATCCTGGTTACACTGCAGAGTCATCCACGGGGCCCCGGTGGGAAACCGGTAACCCGGCATGCAGATCAAGGGAACGGAGCGATATGACGAGTCAAAGATCGCCCAGGCGTTGTTCACCTGCGGGGGAGGGATGCATCGGTTCGCTGCTAGACAAAAACAGCCCCATGCAAAGAACCATTCATTGCACTTGCAGTGTTGACTTTATAATTTGCTTGATTTAAGAACTGCTATAAAAATTATTTACTCAAGGTGACTTCAGTCAGTCAAAGGCTTGACCGCTATAGTATTAATAACGGTTTGTTATAACGGGGTTGACGAGTGTCAATTACTAAATGATTCCAAAAAAATTCATGAATATATAGCCCATACATCTGAACAGAATTTTGTTTTAAATCCTTCTCCTAAACAGGTCAGCTTGTGTAACATTCATATCCTCTTCGTCAAGTAACAATGGATGCCAATCGACCGATCGGATAAGGTGACTACATCAACCTGCGCTGTTCTACTTTCTCGAACTTTGCACAATTTTTGACCTGGGATTAGGTTCGGGTTAGGGTTAGGTTTTCGGTAGACTTCGGATGGATAAAAAAAAACAGAACCATATATATGGACATGGCGAAACTGTATCGCTGCATCGATTGGTCCGCTGCAACCTGGTTCTGTGATTAAATTAAAAAAATCAAGTGATGCAGTACAGCCTATGAATGCAGCAACTAACGTGCACAATCAGAGAGCTGCTTGTGAAGAATCTCAATCTGTCTGTGTACAGAAGTGCACTTGGCCTCGTTCCAGTCTTGTCCTGTTTTGCAGCGTTCTACTCCCTCCCCGCTGACTCTGCACTTGGACTCGTCACGCAATACCACCCGGGAGTCAACGGTGCTGTTGAACGAATTCAGCTGAGGGGCTTTGCAGGAAATTCCTTAATCGGAAAAAATCTTATATTACAATACGTGTAGGCGCAAAACAAACAATTTGAGCAAAAGCAATGCGCAAAATCAAGATTAATTTATGATATCCACATTTAAAAACTATGCACATGCGTACCCACGTGCACATCAGTGCATTACATAGCCAATTACATACCCCCCCAGTGGGCGCCCCCGCAGCCGTGGGCCCCACCCCCGGCCGGGGAGGAAGGGGGGCCCTAACGCCGGCACTGACTCCTCCACGACCCAACACTGTATGGTTGCAGCGCAATACCTTACACAAGTTAGATCTCTAATTTATCTATTACTTTGAAGCAATGCTATATTTATTATAGATAGGTTTTAAAAAAAAAAAATCTGAGATACCACTAATATAAAGTTTATTCGCCCAAAGACTTGCATCTAGCAGAATCAATCTAGAAAAACTTAATCAACAGTTAAATCATCTATATAAAAATAAAATCTATATCAAGGTAGTCTTTCGAGCTCAAATGTAAGTTTCAAGTAATCTTTGCGTTTCATCCAATAGTTTTGCACAAAATCAGAGCAAAACTGTGATTTGTGTAAATTTGTGTAAATTGCATTAGGCCGCTTTACTTTGGCGCTGCGGAGCCGTGTTGGCCGGGAGCAGCCAGGTCCCACTCACGCAACAGTCGGATCGAGAGGTCAACTCCTCCGCAAACGAAAAGCCTTCACGGCAGGAATAGGTTGCATACATCCCTCCCCTCCACCACCGTCTTTCTGACACCCTCGCGTACATGCTGGTAGGCAGAGATGCAGAGCAGGGACCTGCACAGCGCAGGTCACAATGTGATCAAGATTTTGCTCTGCTTCTTCCCTGAACCATATCCCAGACATCCCAATTCAATTACTTGAAGCACAGATCAACTGTGTGCTTGCGTGGATTCAATGATCAAACACATGATAGACCGCAGAATTTAAACATAATAAGGTAATGTCGTACGATGACATTCTACTTAGTTTCTATTTTAAAGAAGATATTTAACACACACTCAGTTACTTTCATTTTGACAGAACTGGCGCAGCGGATGCTTGAATATCTACTGCATCAGATACGTAGGCAGGCCAAATCGATATGGTAATTTGCTGCGTTGTAGTGACTGGCGTCTCCTCCTGTTTGACCGTTAGCCAAATCTCTTGATCTAAAATTTCAGTGACCTCTGCAAGCTGCCGCGTTATGGTTGACACGAGTCCAGACAAAGCTGATGTTGCGATCTCGGACACCGCTAAAGTTGTTTCGATGAGGGGATACCTGGACATTCTCACGGCACTGGTCACAGAGCCATCGATTGAGTCAGGGAACGCCAAGCGTTCTGTTTCCCCAGTGGAATCCACTAAATACGTGAAATTTTCTGAGGCCGCTGTGCTTCTCCAAACGTATTCTGTTCCTGTCACAGCGGCAATTGAAGAAGTCACTGTTAATATTGAAAAATCCACAGCCGTCGAGATATCGGCAGATTGAAACTCGATTCCAGTCGCGGAGCTTGTACTCGATGTTGCTTCAAATGGCGTTGAAATGATTTGATCTGTAGACAGCTCTGCTACAGCTTTGGCCATGGCAGCTCTCGTTGTCGGCGACTGATGCTGCTCGTTTAGCGTTTCTGTGCCTACAGTCGGCGTTAGTTCAGTTTTATCTGCTGAAGCACCAGCAGATGCAGGCTCCGTTTTAAACCATATCTCCACATTCGATGTGCTTGCAATCGGGGTCATCGGTTTACGTCTTGTAGGGTCTGCTGCTGAAGTCATTGTCCACTCACCATCGTTTTCTGCTGATATTTGAGTTGTCGCATCAATCAAAATCGAGATAACATTGGTAACCTTCGCCGGTGTCAAAGATATTGTCATCATATCTTCAACTGCTATCATCATTTCCTGTGTTGTTGAGGCTTACCGTCGTCATGTCCTGTGCAGTCGACGTTTGCGTTGTCGTTCCTTGCGCTGTCGACGTTTGCGTTTTTGTTCCCTGCGTTGTCAACGGCAGTGTTGTGGTGGCTGCCGGGTCAAAAATACGTATATCAGACAAAAGGACAGGTCAGAAAATTTAATAGACTGAATAATGCTATATTTTTCATATAATAGAGTGCAAATTCTTCTTTGATTTATTATGCCGAATTATGATCGCCGCTAAAGAGAATATGCATCAATAAATGGATTTGAGCAGGTCCAATATCGACCTCTAAGTACAGATGTATATACATATATAGATATATATATGTATATACGTATATACTGAGTGAGTCAAAAAATAATAATCCCTTAGCGATATTGCGATAACTCAGTCAAAAATTAATATTTTTGTATCATATTTGCAAGGATTGTAGCTGAGTAATTTGCAACAAGACCACCAAATTTCATTTGGAAATATATTCTAGTTCAAAAGTTACGAATGTTTGCGCAAAAAGTTCAAAAAAACTATTTAACGAGCGTAATTAAGTCAAAAGTAATAATGTATGCAGTAAAATTAAGCTCATAAGAATGTTTTTTGTCCTGAGTTTCATGTTTACTAATCCTTGTACTCGTTCTAGAATGCATATTCATGACGTCGTGTGCCTGAGACATCAATAGCTGTAGTAGACCATTGTTCATGTGCTGCACCTCACTGCGTCCCAAGCGCTGGAAGCATGGTTTCGTTAACGTGGCAAGTTTGGCACGTCTAAAATGACCAATTTTGTGCAGGAGGAAAATGAGACTGAAAACGTTTTGAGGACAAGGTTTGAAGGCAAGGACACTTCGAGTAGTCTATGCTTACATGCTCTGCACGCTGAAACAGGTGCAGGCCAGCTACAGGCAAAATAACCAGGCTAAGCGAGCTTTAGAGCGTTAGTTAACTTGATTTTTTTAACTTTTTTCTAAAACAGTCATAACTTTTAAACTAAAAAATATGTTGGCATGAAATTTGGCAGTCTTGTTGCAAATTATCTCCTCTCCAATCTCTAAAAATATGAAATCAATATTTTGAATTTTGACTGAGTTATCGCGATGTCGCTATGGAATATTTTTTTGACTCACTCTATAAATATATGTATACATATATATTTAAGTTTCGTTTTCTTTATTGTGTTCTGCCTTGATGGTGAATAAAAAATTAATATATATATGTTTTGAAATTAATTTTTCTTATATTTGATAAAAACTAGCCATGTATTCGTCATTAGATACATGTAGTAGTTGCCGGATATGACCCAGTGCCAAGACTAGGGTTAGTATCTAACAACCCAGAATGGCTCAATGCGCTCACAAGGAATAGTAACCACTAGGTATGATTTAATTTTTAGACGTAGTAGCTGCCGGTATGACTGTTAATTACATGAGGTTAGAAGCAGCCAGGTATAACACAGTGCTTAGAAGGATTGTAGCAGCTCGGCATGACTCCGTGCTTACACGTGGGATAGTGGCAGCTATGTATGATATGACTCCATACTACTCGAGGGGTAGTAGCAGCCCGGCATGATCCAGGACGAATGAGAGCTCGAGTCGGACGAGATGCCCATGCGGGTGACGTTGTCGGTGAGGCGCGCGGGATCGCTGTAGACCACGAGGGGGCTGGCGCCCACCTGGTCCCCCCGTCCCCCGCCACCGTCCCGTTGATCCAGGATACCCAGTACCACTCGTAGTAGGAGCAGTTGGTCGTGCCGCCTGCGGACGTCGTGAACGCCTTGTTGACCCAGTTACTGTCAGGGTACACTGAATAAGCCTTGTCGGCACAGAGAAGGTTGAGATACATGTAGCCATGTTCACCCAGATGCAAAATTGACGTAACAGGCTCTATATATCTGGCTGCTGCAGAAGGCCAGTAGAATAAAAAGACAAAAAACTTTATTAACGGAAAGCGCATAAACAAGACGGTGTATAAGAAACACAACGCAAATGATACTAAGAGAGACCTGCAAAAATAAGAAATAAACAATGAAACTACAAGATAAAAAATATATATAAACTACACGAGAGATAGCTTAATAGATCCTTATGCTGCAAGAGACAATATGACAATACACAATGTGGCCAGAATAGTTGTTAATGCCGCTTTTTCTACTGACGCTAATATCAAGTTGCTCGAGTTGCAAGAAAAAGGAAAAAAGTAACACGCGAGTGATCAGGCATCGTGAGTAGCGCACGTCGCGGAGCGCAACTCACGATACAACGTTGTAGACATAGGAGGAGGACGAGGCGAGGCTGCCCGAGCCCGCCTAGTCGACCGTCAGCTCGTAGTCGGAAGTTGGCACCCCGTTGCCCTGGAAGGGAACGTGGTCGAGCGCAACGTACAGGTCGGAGCAGGACTTGACTTGGAACACGACGAAGGAGCGCGTGGACACATCGAGACCGACGTCTATGTACTTGAACGCAGCGCCCGTGTAGGTAAAAGTTCGGTCTGAACAGTTGAACATAGGAGAACAGTCTGAGGCAGCAGAGCATAGGAGAGGATTTGATTTCGGTCACCGGTATATAGCTAACCTGTTTTATTAATACATTACTAGAAATTGAATTCAACGCTCTCTGGATGTATATGCATAATAATTAGCAAAAAGTTCTTCTTCATATTCAACTTTAGCCTGAGGCAAAACCGGAAACATAACAAAACCTAAGAAAATGGAGGATTAATATACGAATCATGTCGTATCAAAAAAAATTAGATTAAATTTTCCTGTATCCCCCGGTACCCTGTATCCTCGATCTAGACCGGTTCACAAATCGTTGAGATCGTCAAAGCGTTTATTTAAGTACCTATTTGGGACATTTATATGTAATACACATAGGACTAATCGTCACAGAGAGGATGCTGAAACCTAAGAAAACTAGACGGTAGCACAGTACCCGTACATTAACGGCGTGCGAGCCGGCCGCCACGAATATCATATTGAATTAATAAAACGATCGCTCATCTTACACATCAAAATTTTGTTACAATGTTTAGAGGGTGTTTTGAGCCCAAAGTAAGTGCACACAATCGTAATTATAGTGAAAAAGTTTTCACAATTCTTGCGAAAGTACATGAAATGGCCCCTCCAGGCCCCCTTAATATTGAAAAAGAAATTTTTCAGCCGGGAACGCTTTTAACAGTGTGGCAAAAGTATATGTTTTCCGATTCATTTGATTTTTGTAGCTATCAAGGTTGTTATCTACGATGACGTCAAAATTTACAATTATAAAAATATAGGGGGCTCCACGGGGGCAACAGTTATTTTGCTAAAATCTAAGCTATATAATCCGGACTTAGTGGGCATGTTCCCTGAAAAAAGGTCAAAATCCGTTCAATTTGGTGGCAAGTTATTGTGGCGCAATAGTTTTGACCCCCCCAACTCTTATAAAAACTGTTCGCCCGTCTTATAAAAATACATTAGTATTTAGTTGAAACATATAATATATAGGACGATTTTTACCCCTGACCAAGTGCCACACAACGGTGAAAAATGTTTGCAAAACGGACTGATAGTAAAAACGTTATCGCGATTCTTGAAAAAGTGCATGAAATGGCCCCAGGCCCCCTTAATCTTTCGAAATAAATGATTCGGCCAGGAACGCTTTCACCAATGGCATATATGTTTTCACCTGGTATGATTATTGTTGCGCTCACGATGACTTGAAATAAAAATAGAAATTCAATATCTGGGGATCTCCCGGTGGAACCGTTCATTTTGTTTAAAATCCGAGCGAACCTATATAATCCGGGCTTAGTCCGCATGCTCTCTGAAAAAATGGTCAAAAGCCGTTCAGTGGTGGCTGAGTTATTGTGGCGTAATGGTTTGACCCCCCCAACTTCTATAGAAACCGCTCGCCCATTATGTATTAATGTTTTGTTAAAACATATATAGGGCGATATGTAGCGCCGACCAAGTGGTACAACACGGTGAAAGATTTTTGCTAATCACACTGATATTAAAAAGCCTGGCCGAAATAAATTATTCGGCCAGGAACGATTTCAGCAACAGCCTATTTGTTTTCCCCCTGGTTTTTATTATTGTAGCGCTCAAGTTCATTACCCACGATGACGCAAAAATTGGGAAAATTTCAAAATCTGGAGGGAGGCTCCCTGGGGCACCGTTAATTTTTTTCAAAAATCCAATCAAACATAAACAATCCAGGCATAGGACGCATATTCCTCTAAAAAATGGTCCAAATCCGCTAAGTGTTTGCTGAGTTTTAGTAGAGCAAAATGATGAAAATAGGTTTCTACCCCCCAGATCTAAAATAAATCGTTCTCCCAAGCTATCTGTCCAAATTTCCGAAAACGCATATTGGGCTTTTTGTAGCGACGAATATGCCGGACACTATGCCGCAAAAATCGTGCAAATCGGTTGGGTAGCTAAAAAGTTATCGCGTTCTGTGGAAAAGTAGCCAAATTTCCCCCCCCCCCCCCAAGGCCCCCTTAACATTTGAGGGAAAAAATCGGCTTGGAACACTTTCATCAACGCGTGAAATGTTTTTCCCCCTATGCTATTCTACGAGTTCTCACGTTAGTCACCGGCAAACCGTCAAAAAGACAAAAAATAACAGAAATAGCAACATAAAGGAACCAAAGCAAAGTACGTCTATCGACGCACGCCGTAAAAAGAAGAAAAAATCTGAGATATTTTTCACTAGCCAAAAGTGTTCATTTCTCCGTAACTTCTACGAGTAGGCTACACAAAACTGCTTTGAAGACTATACAAAATCCGTCCCCTACGATTAAAACAAATGATGTTTTTCTCAAATCCATTTGCATGACATATTTTTGGTGCGTTGCAAGTGCAGAATACATATCGAAATATAATTTTTCTCAAATTTTCAGATCTTTCTGATTTTAAGCGGTATTTTCTACGATCAAATACAAAATCAAAAAACTTAATCGTGAGATAATGAAGAGCAATATATTTTAGATTTATAACTTCACAAATTACATTTACAAAATACGAATATTGGTTGAAATACAAGTCTAAATTGAATTGATGCTGGCCTATGGCAGCCCTCCTCCTCCCGATTACGAATTTCCTTGCAGTCAACTGACAGAAACGTTTCGCGGCCACGCCCTATTCCCCTCACCTACCCCTTCCTCCGCTGCGCCCTGGTTGAAATTCTGTACCACTAGAGCGCAGTGCTTTTCGCAGGATTTTTTTTCGGTGGGGTGTAAAACGTTTCAGGAACGCGGGTGCAATTCTAGTTATACTCTTTCTTGTCATTACAGAACTCACGACCAAGGGGGGGGGATACTGCAAGAAATATTTTGCAGCCTGCTAGCAGTGCTTGGTACTTGTCCCTTTCTTGTCTATCTTTGACATGATTCTCATAACACCACTGCTCCATTTTTACACAACTCTTAACAATTTATGATAAATTTTATCACTCACATGATCTATAATCTACATTTTCGGCCACGGCGGGGCATTTTTTAAACATGCTAACACCCCCCACACCACCCGTAGCGGGGGTGTATTACACCCTTCCTATGTGATCAGCCGATGGGAAGGTGTCCAGCAAAAACTGGGGGGGCTTTAAACCCCCCCCCCCCCAATGGGAGTCTACGAAATTTCTTGCTACAGCAAAAACAATTCACTAGGCCTATTGTTTGACGCTGTCGGTATGCAGAGCTCGCACCGTTTAATCTTTGCTCGACGTCCTCGGTGCTTTTAATACGCTACTATTATTATTCTTGTGGAATCTTTATTCGGGTATTATAGTAAGCCGATTTAAAATCAAGCTTGCTTTATATAAGCAGCCAGAGTTCACTGCACGCTAGCTCTTTGACCTTTCAGCTTAAAGCGAAAACTCAATACTATGCCTACCGCTTTTGTAAAGCTGCATAAAATAGTAATGGCTCCATCACCCAATATTCGCAGCTTGCGGGAGCAATTTGACATTACATTCATGATGTGAAGCCTACCTATTGATCGTTCATTAAGGCTACCTGTGGAACTGATATCAGTGATAGGCACAAGTTGACGGATATCAATTTTAATGGTTGTTTAATACAAAAATCACCTTACAGCGCAGCGCGTAGGTGATACGTTACTATGATATTGAGATCTTAAATTATATATGTAGTCTTTTTTGTTTTATTGCACCAATAATCTAAAATAAGGCTTATTTTTGCCTTTATGGACCAGACTAGTGCTTCTCAAAGTAGTGGTCCGCGGACTGGAGCCGGTCCGCGGACCACCCGCTGCCGGTCCGCGGCGAGCTGGGATAAAAATAGGTCAGTTTGTTTCCTTTGATGTTAGTTAAGCATTTAAGACATCTCGTGCCGTCGGGCTGTGAAGCGTAGTTATATAAGCATGAAACTCCTACTGCATCGGGAGTCAAAAGAAGACAGAAAACGTATGCAGTATCTTGGTCAAATGCTACGCGATTGTAATAATACCTCCACTGTTTCTGTTTGGGCTAACTATATTTGCAGCAAAATAGCGTTATTTATACTTTAAAACGCTATAATCATGTTGTCGCAAAACTCTGAGCAAGTAAAAAATTTAAATTTTTAGAATATTTCAAGAAAATTGTACACAGGCTTGTAGTCCTCACTTTAAAAAAGACACAGAGATTTTTAGAAGAGGTGCAAATAAAGGCTACTAGAATGATGACCGGATGTGGAGAGATGGAATATGAAAGAAGGCTGAAATATGCTAAGCTAACCACATTGGCAACAAGATGGGAGAGAGCAGATATGTTGGAGGTGTATAAGATAATGAATGAACTGGAAGGTGTGCAATGGAACGAATTCTTTATTAGAGATAAAAGAAGAGGGAGGCGACACAAATTTAAATTGTATATAAAAAGGTTTAGACTTGATATTGCATGGTATAGCATCGGGAATAGAGTCTGTATCCCATGGAACAATTTTCCACATGCTCTTGTTGAAGCCCCAACTGTCAACATGTTCAAGAGAAGATCGGACAAATACCTGAGAACTACTAGGGGATTGAAATAGGCTAAATAAGCTTTTCCCCCGGTCAGCCGTTGGTACGGGTTTGCTCAAGAGGATCCATCCAACAGGCATCAAGTATCAAGTATCAAGTATCAATTGACACTAAGCAAAATACAATGGAAAACTAAACTGCTGTACTGTGAAGCTGTACTGTGTATTTCAGCTTGCCACAAAATGCTAAAAACGAAATAAGAGGATCACATGAACCTATTCACAGTTGCGAGGATGAAGAGCTAACTGCAACACCGATCGTAGGCTGGGCGGCGCTGACAACAATTTACATGATTACTGAATGTTCTGTGCCGACAGGATCAACGCGAATGTGTATTTCGATTGATGTGTCAAAATTGGCCTTTGTTGCACCGACCACATTTTTTTATTAAGAGGTCTCAGTATACAAAGCTTAATACAGCCAGCTCCTGTCTGAACCGTTACATCCCAGCCTCTCAATTTTTTAATGTAGCGCATTTTCCACAGAATTCGTGGCAGTTCTAACGCTTCAACGTTTGCAAAATGTTTGCGGCCATGTGGTGTCAAAATCACATATGTAAATTTTTTGAAAATTTACTTGTTTCTCCAACAGTGACAGAATTTTAAAAATTGGTTAACTTTTGACAAAGCATGTAACAACTATTAATTAGGTGTCCCCTTCTTTAACAATCTGAGTATTATATGGATCACCATGCCATTAATATTTGCATCGCACTCACATGTGGGTCACATGCGGAAATCATGTGATTCATGCTTGAATTTGGAACAACCGCATGCATTCCACATGTGACCCACATGTGACCTACATGTGAGTCACACGTGGGTCACATTAGATCACACGTCAAAATTTGCGTCCACATGTGACCCACATGTGGAGTCATCTGAATCTACATGTGACCACATGTGATTCCACATGTGACTCACATGTGGTCACATGTAGATGTTCCAAATCAGTTTAACCAGTGGAGGTTAAAAAGGAGGTTATTATGATCGGAAGAGATAATAAAAATAAATAATAGCTGGATGGGACATGTAATGAGAGGAGAGGGCTTGCTGAGAGATAAGATAGAGAGAAGAATGGAGGGAAAGAGAGGACCTTTCATAATAAAATTTAGGTTTATAGTTTCTAGAAGCAGGATACTATATGCAAGTTTAATACGAGCGGCGTATAACGTGCTGATCAGCTCAACTTATTATTGAATTTCGCTTAGGTTCACTAATCGAGCAAATATTATTACACTCGCTCGTAGGCTCTATAGTTGCGGATGTTAATTGTTTAACAGACTCGGTTAATCTGACCAAAGCGACATCTGGTTGTTTCGACACATGTTTCAACACAGTGATCTGATTGAAATCATGTGTGATCATCATTATAGCCTAATTGTTATCTAAGCTAATTCTGATTTATAGTAGAGTAGACCGGATAGTTATTCTCAACTGTCAAAGTTAGCAGCTAGTGCGCGATGCATGCACACATGAATATGTGGCCAATTAAGAACAATACAACTAAATTTCTATTGTCCAAGTGGCGCGATCAAATTTTGAAAATTGAATCGATGTCCATTGTTAATGTCCCAAGACAAATCGTCACCTGGGGGGTTGGGGAGAGCTGATGATTGTGCTGAATGCTGCTTTTAGTGTTGTATCTATTTCTAAGCGTTCTTTATAAAAGGAACTGTATAATGTTATGACGCAACGTTGTTAATAGGCTGATGCTAAAATATGCCTATGTGGACTACATAGCAACGCCCGCAAATTCGAATTGATTGTTTAGACTAACAAGCGGTAGAAACAATGACAGAATAGTAAAATGTGGACACTATCAAGACTACCAAAGCGTAAACTTGATCGCACAAGCCTATGCTATTTAAGGACAGCACATATTACGCTCTATTATTTTGCTTTAATTGGCTACTGTAGGCTGCTCGTTTATTCGGCATGGCCATTCCTACACCAGCGTCATAATGGACTATACCTACCGTTTGTTCTCTGCTTAGGATTAGCTTTAACGTACTGGACTACATTTCCTCTAATGTGCAACCCATGAAGATGACGTCGCATAAATGCGGCGTGACGTCACTGACGCTGCTGCTGCTGAGCCTCGGTCTCACGTCCGCTCAGCCAACTACAGACCAGCGCTCCACACAAACGGAGCTCGGTGACGGGTCCAACTCGAGACACGTGCAAGTAGAA
>JAQIWG010004162.1:0-16529 GCA_034695025.1 Chamaedrilus cognettii | reverse complement strand
CGCTACGAATACGGCAACTTTGGGCCCCCACATTTTTACTGCCTAGGGCCTCCACAAACCTAAATCCGGCACTGGTGACCACACCACATATCAGTGTGTGATATCAGCAGTGTAACCACACCACACATTAGTGTGATATCAGCAGTGTGACCACACCGCACATTAATGCAACATGAGACTTCTTGCAGCACATGCAGAAAATAGAGATTTCACTCAAAGAAACGCTAGTGCTGTCAACAATAACTACGGAAGAGAAAAGTTGAATAAATGAAACGTGGGGGCTCCTTGCTGGCGGCACAGTTAGTCCACCCGAGGCAGAAGGGTTTCTATTTTCTTCCTATTCGTCAGGAAAGCAGAAATGAGACCTGAACCCGTGATTGGTTGAGTCTGTTTCCATCGGTAGCACCCGTGACCTGACCCTGTTCTGTGACACCTTCACTCTGATTGGTCAATGTTGTGGCGGTCGACACGACATGGACCGACAACTTGTGTCGTTTGGGCGCGTCATGCGCTATCAGCTCCTGCAGGCAAAGTACTCACTCTGGTCACACCACTCAGTCAAAGGTCATCAACTCTGGTCACACCACCCAGTCAAAGGCCATCAACTCTGGTCACACCACTCAGTCAAAGATCATCAACTCTGGTCACACCACCCAGTCAAAGGCCATCAACTCTGGTCACACCACTCAGTCAAAGGTCATCAACTCTGGTAAAATCACCCAGTCTCACCTAGTCGCAGTGACTGGTCCAGTGGTTCACAGCTGACCTGTTAGAAGTTGAGCACGTCCTGTCGTCCAACTTCGTCAGTGTAATGAGCCAAGTGAGACCTAACCCTAACCCTAACCTGGTAAAAGTTGAGCACATCCTACTTCGTCAGTGTAATGAGCCAAGTGAGACCCAACCCTAGCCCTAACCTGGTAAAAGTTGAGCACGTCCTGCTTCGTCAGCGTCCTCAAGTGCCTCACCTCCACCTCATCTACAGCACGACACAGTATAGCCAATCAGTGATCAGCACTATCTACAGCACACGGCACAGCCAATCAGCTCTCAGTGCTGTCTACAGCACGACATGGCACAGCCAATCAGCGATTAGCACTATCTACAGCACAACAGCAGTACAGCCAATCAGCTATCAGCGCTATCTACAGCACAGCCATTCAGCTATCAGCGCTATCTACATGACAGTCAATCACTACTCAGCACTATCTACATGAGAGCCAATCACCTATCAGCGCTAGCTCAGCACAGCCAATCACCACTCAGCACTATCTACAACACACTGTCAATGAGCAGAGTTGCACCTCGCTCAAAGTGGTACTGCTGGGTGGTGATCTCTGCAAGGTAGCGGTTGTTCTGAGTCGACAGTTTCTTAGGTTTCTCGAGGCGACGTGTTGCCAGCGCCTCAACGTGCTTGTCAAACAGTTCCGCACTCATCTCTGTCACGTGAGTCTGAGCATGACACCGCGGCGTGTCACAGTGTGTGTGACAGCATGTCACACATGCACAGTGACACAGCACTATGGCTTAGTAGTACTAGTACTATAGATGAATACTACAAGATAGAGGACAAAGATCGGACTGCTCTAGCTCCATATGTGACAGCATGCATTTGGTAGAAGCAAGTTGAGCAGGCCGCGTGCATGCAAATATGCACGCCTGCATGCACGCCTACGTGATATGCGTGCGTGCACATCGTGCGTACCTGCACGCTGTGCATGCATGCCTATGCGACATGCATGCGTGCACATTGTGCGTATCTGCAATTGTGCACGCACGGCTTTGCGACATGCCTGCGTGCACATCATGCGTACCTGCATGCTGTGCATGCACGCTGGCGCGACATGCGTGCGTGCACATCTGGTGTATCTGCATGCTGTGCATACACATCTGTGCGACATGCATGCGTCCACATCGTGCGTACCTGCATGCTGTGCATGCACGCCTGCGCAACATGCGTGCGTGCATATCGTGCATACCTGCATGCTGTGCATGCACGCTGGCGCGACATGCGTGCGTGCACATCTGGTGTATCTGCATGCTGTGCATACACATCTGTGCGACATGCATGCGTCCACATCGTGCGTACCTGCATGCTGTGCATGCACGCCTGCGCAACATGCGTGCGTGCACATCGTGCATACCTGCATGCTGTGCAGGAACGCCTCCACTCTGCTCTCCACAAACGCAGGACTTCGATCTGATTGGACGATGACTCGTAGCCCCTGCACGCCACTCGACCGTCTCACCCCACTGAACACTATGTAACCTGGAGCACACACACACATACATACACACACACTCCCCACTGAACACTATGTAGCCTGGGACGCACACACATGCATACACACACACACACTCCCCACTGAACACTATGCAACCTGCGACACACACACATACATACACACAATCTCACACACACACACACACACACACACCCCATCACACACCCCACTGAACAATATGTAGCCTGCGACACACACACATACATACACACACACACGCACATACACTTCCCACTGAACACTGTAGCCTGGGACACGCACACATACATACACACAATCACACACACACACGCACTAAAGACTAGCTTGTGAGACATCCACACTGCACTGCAGTGAAGCGGTAGAATTAACCCCGCCCAGGCTGAATGGACGAACAATCGCGTATTTAGCTGACAGAGCTGCATGATCCTAATGCTGCATCAGCACGTCATTCTTCTTGTTCAGCAACTCAACAACACACCATTAATTAGGACTAATCCTAAATCTGTGAAATAAAATAAGTCTTAATTTAAGGATTACTGTAAGATATTTGAGAGAACAAGCAATCTCACAACCATAAAGCTACTCTCAAAAGTCTCATATTGAGCTCTAATCATGCTGAAGCTCGTGTAGCTCACATTCTGCAGCCAATAGGTGATTGGCTGCTTGATAGGGCGTCTGTAGCCCTAGAGCAGCAGCCAATCACATCGTCCGTAGTATTAAAGCGGCAGCCAATGAGAGCGCTAACCGAGTTGTTCCTGTGTGCGCAGGATGTCGAAGCAAGGCTCACTGATGATCTGACAGAAGAGCTCAAGCAGCATGTTGGCATGGGTCTGTTGCACGCTGCACTGGTAGTAGACCTCCAGCGACGAACTCTTGTGCACGTCGTTGGTCTGTCTGTAGACGTAGCTCTCTCCTGCACAGTCACTGAGTGAGTGAGTGTGTGAGTGAGTAAGTGAGTGAGTGAGTGACAGAATCATTCCTCTAGCGGCCAGATCGAATAGAGAGTCGGTGAAGAAGTTGACAACTAAGCCAACAGTACAGAGTGACAGCGTTGATAGCGCAAGCTATCTAGCTTGCGCAACCTGTCTATGCAAGTTCGTTGCAAGGCCAAGATCTGCTCATAAGATCTGCATCATTATACAAGGTCAATCTGTCTATGATCCTTACAAGGTCCATCTAGGGTCCCTACAAGGGCCATATAAGGTCCATCTAAGACTTCTACAAGTTGATCTAAGGTCCAAACAAGGTCTGTATAAGTTCTATCCACGGTGCAAGGTCCGCATACCGTCGGGCAGCTGGACCTCGCGGTAGCGGCGCTTCTGACTGTCGAGCAGTGGGCGTGTCTTGTGTCTGTCACTCAAGCTGCGCTCTACGATGTCTGCCAGCTCATTGGCTCGCTGTGGGTGGGCGGGGCCACAACACACCAGTCACTCACAGTTCATTGGCTCACTGTGGGTGGGCGGGGCCACAACACACCAGTCACTCACATTGCACACTTCACTTGCAGACTTTGTACCAGGGGTTCTCAACCTGTGTTCCGCGCAACAACAGTGTTCTGCAGCGAGTAGCAAGGTGTTCCACCAGCCAGCAGAACAAAATGCAAATGTTGACTCCAAAATTTGTCTCAACAACTTGTTTAATACTTAGTCTCAAGTATACGAGTAGGTTATACAGCCTGAGCGCCATTCAGTCTTCTCGTGCTGCGGGCACGCAACAGAAATAGTTCAGAACTGACCTGCTCTAGCACGACAACAACAACAACTTAGGGAATGAACTTAAGCATGAGCCAGTCAACCTGAATCAAACAATTTAAACTGACAAGAATAGTTGCATGTGGACGCAGCAACAACGAAGAATTGACAAGAAAGGGAGGCAGCATCACCTCCCTGGTGACGTTGCCGTAGACGAGCATCTCTATGTACATCTGAGAGAAGAGTCGCGGCATGAACGCCTGCAGGCGCTCCAGGGTCACCTCTGCAACCACCAACAGCTAGCTCTAGTAATGGGTCACCTCTGCAACCACCAACAAGCTGTCTCTAGTAGAGGATCATCTACACAACCCACCTACAGCAAGTATGTCCAGGGTAGGGTGAGGGGGCACATCAAGGGGACAAAGAGGGGTGAGGGGGTACGTCTCTGGGTGAGAGTGGGGTGAGGGAGTAAGTCAATGGGTGAGGGTGGGGTGAGGGGGTACGCCTCTGCGTGAGGGTGGGGTGGGTTACCGCTGGTAGCATCTGAGAGAAGAGTTGCGGCATGAACGCCTGCAGGCGCTCCAGGGTCACCTCTGCAACCACCAACAGCTAGCTCTAGTAATGGGTCACCTCTGCAACCACCAACAAGCTGTCTCTAGTAGAGGATCATCTACACAACCCACCTACAGCAAGTATGTCCAGGGTAGGGTGAGGGGGCACATCAAGGGGACAAAGAGGGGTGAGGGGGTACGTCTCTGGGTGAGAGTGGGGTGAGGGAGTAAGTCAATGGGTGAGGGTGGGGTGAGGGGGTACGCCTCTGCGTGAGGGTGGGGTGGGTTACCGCTGGTAGCCTCGAGCAGCTCCTCCTTGGTCCACTGGACCTCAGCTGTCAGCAGGTTCGTATAGTAGACTGCGTGTTGGTGCGGCTGTTCCGCACGAAAGTTCTTCAACCCTCGCACATACTGCAAAAAAACCATACCATCGCACACACTGCACATACCACCGCACACACTGCACATACCACTGCACATACTGCACATACCACCGCACACACTGCACACAACACGATCTAAAGATGTTGTCACATGAAACATCTTAATGCTTTGAATAAGTACATAGATTCTCGAGGAGGATGAGCATGAGGCTCATAGTACGTACATTCTCGAGAAGGATGTCAAAGCGCTGAGGCTCGTAGTACGTACATTCTCTAGAAGGATGTCAAAGCGTTGAGGCTCGTAGTACATACATTCTCTAGAAGGATGTCAAAGCGCTGAGGGTCGACCTGCTCACATCCACTCAACTTGTCCATCAGTCGCTGCAGCAGCACAGGCTGCTTGTCATTGTAGCCTCGCACCCCCATCTACAGCAGTCAATCAGAGCGCAGCATGTAGCCCCACACCCCCATCTGCAGCAGCCAATCAGAGTGCAGCATATAGCTCCACACCCCCATCTGCAGCAACCAACCAGAGCGCAGCATTAAGCAATATAATCTGCAGTTAGACCCTGTGAATTGCTGTGTTAACTCTAGCCCTAGCACCATGAAGGCGTAATTGTTTATAGTTTTATTTCTCATGACTTAAGAAATACTGTACTACTAGGATGTCAAAGAGTTTACTCCTACAGGGACGCAAGTCCGTTCTTTGGCGTTCTGGTGTCATTTGTCAAACAAATTTCTCAATTTGTTTGTCGCCGGACATGTCCTGCTGATACATCAAAGTGATACAAATCGCAAAAAAAAAAAAAGGAGAAAAAAGATACATTGGAGAGGCTGACGACAGACCGCCAGGCCGTAGATGGTGCTGTGAAGGTCATAGCGAATCCCCGCCAGCTCTGCGGCGTATGTGTACTCATTGAGCGCGTCGTTGAGCAACGACACAAACATGTAGGTTAAGTTGGTCGACAGCGGGTCAACGTACGCATACGGGCTACAGACAGAACAAGCATCGACCAATGAGAGAATGAGACAACAACCTGACTCACATACCATTGCAAGACTCTGAGGCCTCAAACAGCGACATCATCATGCAATCAAAGTGACAAGTTGAGAGCATAAGGAGGTCGATCAGAGTTCAGACGTACGAGATCCAAGAGGAACCTTTCAGCTACAGGTTTAGGGTTGGGGTGATGGTCCAGTAGAATACTCAGGTACGAGACTCAAGTGAAGAGTTGAGCAGGGTTAGGGTGAACAAGGGTTGAGCGGGGGTCACAATGAGGACAGGATTGCGCTTGTTCTCTAACTCTCTCTAATCAAAGATTAAGTTGACTTAAGTTTTTCTTGATATTAAGTTTTATATTGAATATTATATTGATTTTAAAATATTTTATTATATTGAAATTAAGTTTTTCTCCATAACGAAACTTTTAAAACAAAATTATCCATAAACAAAGAATCTCTAACGCCATTGGTGCAGCTAGTGACGTGATGGATTAACTATTATCCAAAGGTTATCAAAGGGTTATCAAAAGGTTATCTAAGGTTATCTAAGGGTTATCTAAGGGCTATCGGTTAGTATAGTATAGTAAAGCTACTCAGGAGGTCTGGAACCTGCTGAAGTCAATGCTGACGCAGGCCTTGGGCAGCAGAAACTTGTCGTCTTGTCTGTACCAGAGGCGCGTCATGCGCGTGTCTCGCAGCACCACCGGGGCAGAGCTGGGCTGCACACACCAGCACCTAACCATAACCCTTAACCGTAACTCTTAACCCTAAACCTACCATCTAAACCTAACCCTAGCACCCAATTTCAACCCTAGCACTCAACCCTAACTCTTAACCCTAACAATATCATCTAACCCTAACGTTTGCACCAAACCTGAGCACCTAACCCTAACTCCACTACCTAGCCCTAGCCCTAGCACCTAACCCTAGCACTTAGCCCTAACCCTAGCACTTAACCCTAACTCTTAACCCTAACCCTAGCACCAAACCCTAACCCTAGCCCCTAACCCCCAAACCCTAACCCTAGCGTAACCGAGGCGGAGCTGCGCTACACACATGCACCTAACCCTAACCACAAATCCTCACACACACCTGCTAACTTGTCTTGCGCACAACGAGGAAATCAGTGTGTCCACACAAGCTGGCATCCAACTAAATGCTCACTCACTCACTCACCTCAGGATCCCTGGGTGCGAGGTCAAAGTTGGTTGCTATGAAATCATTGGGGTGGGGCAGATGCAGACTGTCAGACAGGCCAGCCTGGCGCCACTGCTCCAGGTCGTGCGGGGAGAGAGGGTCGAGGGCGTAGCTCGTGTCGTACCAGCGCTCCCTCAGCGCTGCCACCCCCCCAAACTTCTGTCCCACCACTGTCAGTCTGCACCCAAACAACATTCACAAAAATGACTGGGTCGAGGAGTTTAATGTTTGTTTCATCATCCGACGGCAGCATTTAGGACGTAACTGATGAGGGGGTGGGGGAGGGAGGGGTAGAGATACAAAGGGGCAGGAGAAAGGGGTAGAAAGGGGCAGGAAGGGGTAGGGAGGGGCAAGGGGTGCCTACTTGACGTTGTCCGGGGTGAGTTTGTCCATGACGAGCTGGATGAGTTGGGGCTGATAGTCAGCGTGCATGTACCCCGCACACAACACCTCCTCCAGGGGGTAGTCCTACACACACACCCACACACATTTACACATGCACATGTACATAGGGGCAACACTACATACTCGTGTAATAGTTGCAGGAGCAACGATACCATTTTCCCCTCAAATACAAAAGCACGGACAACACTGCATGTTACTCGTGGTAATTCACACTCACGCAATTCACAGCACAGCATAGATACGGTGCTCAAGGGTAAGAGTTAAAGTGTCGAGTAAGGGTTTGGGTTAAAGTCGGTTTAGGGTTCGGATTGGTGTTAGACTGACGTGCAGAGCCGCGGAGGGTCAGATTTAGGGTTAGGATTGATGCTAGACTGACGTGCAGAGCCGCGGAGCAGCTGCAGGTGTAGCCGCTAGGGTTCTCCTTGTCCTTGAACCTGAACGACATCGCGCTCAGCCTCTGCACGCACACAACACATCGCACTCAGTCTTTACAAGCACACAGCACACTCCCTCGCGACCTATACCCTACCTCACACCCCTTGAAGACCTATGACCTACCTTACACTCCCTGAAGACCAAATGACCCACCTCACACTCCTTGAAGACCTATGACCCACCTCACACCCCTTGAAGACATATGACCTACCTCACACTCCCTGAAGACCCACTCCTGAGGCCCCTCCTTCTTCAGCATGTTGATGTACTGGAACACTAGCGTGACGATGTCAGACACGTGCTCTGCACACATCACATCACACCACACACTGCACACGTCATTGCCTTGTGTACAACACACTGCACACGTCATTGTCTTGTGTACAACACACGACAATATTTTAGCAGAGTTTCTAGGTCCATCCCCCCTCTTTGAAGACAAACAAACCAAACAGAAATACCAAGGTCCATATTCAGTTCAACGCGCTTTAATGTCTCAATTAGTGAGATGATATCTGTCAGCCAATCAGATGCGTGATACAAAGAATTGGATTCACACCAAACCGTTACTGCATTCATGCCTTCAACTCAAATGTCAAACATGATTTAGAGGCTAAACACCATATGCTACACACAACACTACTGCACACAGGGAACTACGATATAGTTCCTAGCAGGTCCACTGTTGTGTGACGTCTTGAGACAACAAAACAGACTTGAGAGCCAGACAATCTTCAGCATTGATGAAAAGTAAGCAGTAGAGGGAGGGGTGCACATACCAATACCCTCCTCACTGAGGTCTACAGTAGAGGGAGGGGTGCACGTACCGATACCCTTCTCACTCAGATCTACAGTAGAGAGAGGTGCGCACGTACCAATACCCTCCTCACTCAGGTCAACGTTGACTCCAAAGAACATGAACCCCTTCGCGCCCTCGTGCACACCCCCCACCAGCGTGTTCACCCACCCTGCAACCAATCACAGACAAGATACATGTAATATCATCATTCATCACTGGAGCCAATCAGAGACAAACTAACATCCATCTTGCAACCAATTACACAAGCTAACATAAAACCAATAAGAAGCCAATTAACACCTATCACAAAAAAATTGAAGATATTTTTGCCGGGAATCGGCAGGCAAGAGGGAGTGAGAGAGAAACATACAGGTTAGATATATTTAGTCGAGCAGAACTGCATGATCATAGAGACCTTAGCGTCGATGTTCTCTTGCTTGAAAAGATTAGCAGCCAGGGACCTGCCATGCAGCATTGCACTTCATGCGACCAGAGATGCATGTTACTGCAAGGTATGGCAGTGTTAATCTATAATGTCTTCTCTGTCGCTCATTCTGTTAAAGTTTATGTCTTCGCATGGGTTAGACGTTTAGTGCACTGATGAGGACTGCAGGAGTTGAGTTTTATGCTTGGATGCTCTTCCTGATGCCAACCAAACAAATAATCTAGCACGGGGTTAGCAGCTCGCGACACTTAGGTGTTTAACAGCCTTGCTGAAGGGTGTGTAGCGCATGGTTCCAGAGTCCCGGCACCGGGGCTTGAACCCTGTCTCTGGGACTCGTGTCCATCCCTTACCCATTACACCACAGCCGCTCGCTCATCGATAGAATTACGAGAAAATTATTCCACGAAAATTAAATAAATGAAATTATTTCATGAAATGAATCAAAAAATTCTAGGTTGGGTTAGGGTGCGCCAGCCATGTCATTGTGACGCAGACCTTTCTTCTTGAGTTGCGACAGGAGACTGCCGGGTCCCTCGTGCCCTATCAGGTGTCCCAGGTAGTGCCCCGGCTGCAGCACACATACACACACACATGCACACACACACACGCACTCACACACCTCTCACACTCCACTAAAGACTGATCACAGAAGACTTATAACAAAAGAAGATCCCACTCCTACACCCTAGATCACACACCCACACCCTAGATCATACCCTACACCCTAGATCACACTCCCACACCCTACATCACACTCTGACATGCTAGATGACGCTCCTTACACAGATCATACCCTACACCCTAGATGACACTCTGACATGCTAGATGACACTCTGACACGCTAGATGACACTCCTTACGTTTGTCTTGTAGTAGGGCTGCAGATCGGGGATGGGCCAGGTAATGCTGAGGGAACGCAGGTCTTTGATGGGCACTGCTGTGCAGATCCTCTATACACACAGCAGGACACGCAGTAGGGCACGCAGCAGGACACGCAGTAGGGCACACAGCCGAACACGCAGTAGGGCACACAGCAGAACACGCAGTAGGGCACACCGCAGAACACGCAGTAGGGCACACAGCTGGACACGCAGTAGGGCACACAGCAGGACACGCAGTAGGGCACACAGCAGGACACGCAGTAGGGCACACAGCAGGACACGCAGTAGGGCACACAGCAGGGCACAAAACAGCTCTATTAACTATACTAAAGCATGAAATAAACCAATTTTAATCCTGCCCCCCCCCCCTCCCCGCACTGAACCTGAGCTGGTTGGGCCCACAGAGATTCTCCTGACATCTGATCCCCCCCTGACCATTCTACTAACCCCCTCCCCTCAACAAACCTTGAGCTGGTCAGGCCCACAGGGGTGCTGGGTCCAGTGGGGCACAGCAACGCTCTTGTTGGGCACCGCGCCAAAGAGTGCGAGCACGAGGGCACTCAGCTCATCGAGGCTCTCTGGGCACACAGGAGCACACAAGGTGTGAAGGGGGCATACAGGCAGCCACAGAGGGGGCATACAGAGGACGTACAGAGAGACATCCAGTGGAATAGGGAAGGGCACTGGCTCATCGAGTATATACAGCTCGGCGTATACAGGGGCATACAGGGGGCATGACAAAACACACGGAATGAAGAAATGAAGAATTACACGGACCCTAGAGGGGGGCAACCAGCAGAATAGAGAAGGGAACCAGCATCAAGGCTCACTCGGCACACAAAGGCACACCTCTATGGCTCCCTATATGTCGTACTGCTATACCTGCCAGTACAGCAAGCCCCAGGGGGGCAGTGAGTCGTACTACTCACCCCTGCCAAGCACAGCAAGCCCCATGATGTTGGCGGAGTAGTGCTTGGCGTGGAACTGCAGCAGCGCTTCTCTCACATCCTGGCCCCGCCCCTTCGGCCCCTCATCCAGCGTCTCACGGTTCCCTGCAGCCAATCAGAGCAATCCCTGCTAGCCCCAGCCTATCAGAGCAGTCAGTTATAGCCAAGCCAATCAGAGCCGTCGCTGCTAGCCCCAGACAATCAGAGAGGTCCCTGCTAGCCCCAGCCAATCAGAGAGGTCCCTGCTAGCCCCAGATAATCAGAGAGGTCCCTGCTAGCCCCAGCCAATCAGAGCAGTCGCTGCTAGCCCCAGCCAATCAGAGAGCAAGTCCAGCCACCTGCCTAATATCTAGAACCTACGACCATGGGCCCCGAGACACTAGTGTGATGACGAGAGCGCTACACTTGCACAGCGGGATGGGTGCGTTGAGGGTGAGCGAGAGAGTGACATGGGCCTGGGTCTGGGGAGTGACACAGACCGGTGCCAAACTTGGCAAAGGCGTGTGCGGGGTCGCAGAGCGAGTGTTCGAGCTGGTGCAGGCGCCACGAGTCACTCTGCAGGTTCTTGTCGTTCTCTGAGTGCACCGCGTTCACCTCGCGCGCCGTGCAGTCTGCCGTGAACAGTGGCGCAACAAAGAACTGCGCAAACCTGCGCACAGAACAAAGAACTGCGCAAACCTGCTCAGAGAACAAAGAACTGCACAAATCTGAACATGAACAAAGAACTGCAAAATCTGCGCATAGCACCACTTCCAAAAATACTATAAATAACAATAATAAGATTTCTAAAATGAGACAAAAAACCCCAAAAAACGGAAAAACAAATAATTAAACAATAAATAAAATAAATAGCGGCTTTAATATCTGCCGAAATATACAGTAACTGATTTTTAATAATATAATGCTATTATAGGAGCAACCATATTGAAGTAGATTTGTTACCTGAGACTCTAAATCCAAATTTATATTTCACTAAACTAGACACATAAAGAAAGAACTACTTTTTGTCATTATTACTAAAGTTGTGTTGTGGTCGGGAGCCACTCACCGATCGAGTGCCCCCCCCAGGTGCTCGGGGGCAACGTCAAAGTAGAAATTGGTGTGCTCCCCAGACGTGAAAGCGTTGCTGCTGCCTCCGTGTTCGCTGAGGAACTGCCACAAAACAGAAACTGACCTAAAACGATACTGCCGCTGCGTAACTGAAATTAAATCATGCACCGATGGCGACTGACCAAACGTTTAGCAGCTCAATCTGTAATTGATTGCATTATTTACATGGATTCATTATTTCTGTCTATTCAAACCTTTCATTCATTACTGGTGCGCAAGAAATTCTAGAGCCCGACAAATGTAACAAGACGCTTATTCTCGCATACGTGTAGTAATATTGTGAGCCTCGCAAGCACTTTCACACGCTCGACTCGCCTCACACAGTTCGGCAGCGCACAGTAACAGTGGGAGAGAGGGACGTGACAAACCTTGCTGTACTGGTTCTCCTCCGGGTACTGAGCAACAATAGCAACAACCATTGTATACCAACTGAAGCAATTTACTGATGTCGTACAGAAATTACTAGAATATAGTTATTTTGACTAGTCAAATATTTTAAAATATTTCACAAAAATAGACTACATGAGCCAGATTGTTCTTAAATTTCTAATATCATTATCTAAACAATTCATCTAAGGTTATTCATGAATCAGAATCTGCTTAAACTAAAATATGAATTAGGTACATTCACAGAAGTCGATGCAACTCCATCTGAGCGCGAATAAGCACGGTTGTCTTTGAAAGGGAAGAACCAATCACCTTCCACACATCTGCTCCTACTACTCTGTAGATACAAAGATATGTGAAGCAGATCGGCAAGAAAAGAAGTGCATCAGATGGATAATGAGTGAAGCAGGCCATTGAACCTTCTCAGTGCCGAGGAAGAGCATGTGCTCACAGAAGTGAGCCAGGCCGGGCAAGTCATCAGGGTCTGACATGTAGCCTGACAAACACACAAACATGTAGCCTCACAGACACATACTATGCCATCTATCCTGACAACAAAATCGATCATATTAAAAAATCAATACTCACGGCACAATAAAGTTAACAATTCAGGAATTACTATGGATATCATTCTCTCAAATCTCTCAGTACACGCAGAGCAGCAAGTAGACACCTCTCCATCACACCTCGCTAGGTGTCTCACTGGAGCCCATTGCTCACGAGACAGGTTGCATGTAAGCAGCCCCCCCACCTACAGGACAAACTGCTTGTAAGTACAGGGAAGCAGACTGAGTGAGGCAGTAGTAAGTGCAGGGAAGCAGACTGAGTGAGGCAGCAGTGAGTGAAGGGACACACACGGAGTGAGGCAACAGTGAGTGAAGGAATGCAGACTGAGTGAGGCAGCAGTGAGTGAAGGGACGCACAACGAGTGAGGCAACAGTGAGTGAAGGAATGCAGACTGAGTGAGGCAACAGTGAGTGAAGGGACGCAGACTGAGTGAGAGCACTGTACCGATGTTGACGTCAAGCGCGGCAGATGACTTGTCGGTGGAGGGGTCACTGACGAGCAGGGCTCGCAGCCCATTGGTCAGCTCGAGGCCGCGGTAGACGCGCGCGTCCTCGGGGGACTTGACGACCCCCTCCACCACCCTGCGCAGCAGCGGGGTTTGCACGGCGGGGGCGGCGGCCATCACTGCCGACCTGCGCAACAGCCATGGGAACATGGAAGTGCAGCGCACGCACGATCCGAGGGAAATATAAACATCTGATGAAACCTACAATATATGGTAGAACCAACGTTATCCTAACCCAACGTTTCATGCCTAGTGTAATATCCTAGCGTCTGCATGTTACTCAATCGTCTAGCAGGAATCACAATGGCGTTGCCAGATTCATTAACTACCGTACGGTATGCTAATAGCAGAAGTAGCCTAATATTTGCTTTTAATCAAAAAATTTAATTAAATTATTTTTTATTAAGCCATATGGTAAATATTCTGATAATTACATTTTTACCAATGACTAGGCAGTTACTGTATGCTGTTACACATCTGACATACTGACGGGTGAGAAGTGCGGCTGACCTGGAGAGGAGTGCTGAGTGAGACGAGCTAGAGAGCAGATGAGTGAGGGGGGGGTGCAGCAAGTCAGCGCAGACCCGACCTATCACACGCCAGGCCAGCCCTCTCGTCGACATACAACTACACCCCACAGTATTTATTTCTTACCAGCCGGCCCTTCCTCCAGACCTCCACAGAATGTCTTGTCAACTATAGTTAACCAAAAATTGATAATAAATCCCTAGATTCTAAACATTTATTGCACAAAATCACAAAAAACACAAAATCACTAATTGCACAGAGGGCAGTAACTATTCATTGGCGTACGCTCCTAGCCAGTGAATCAAAATGGAATATACCTAGATTCTGGCTATCTCGGCCAATAATATTGCGTTTTTCAATCAAAAAAATTTCCAGCTCCCATCTTTAAATGCGTCGTTTCAAAATAAAAGTACCCAGATATCTGGGTATTGTGTCAAAAATCAGATTCCTATATCACCAGAATGTCCCAAAATCTTGGAATATATGATAAATACCCAGCACCAGTCTGGCATTGTATCACTGGCTCCTTATCTAAGCTATCTGGCGTCGCGGCGTCTATAACGCCAGAATATTTGACTCAGAAGCCAAATATTGTAGACGCAATATTTACAAGGTCTCGGCTGCGCTATAAAGGTAAGATAAATTATGTAGGCTAGTGCTACGGTACACGAAAACTATATTAGGCCTACGGTTGCGACGCCAGAATTAAAAGCACACCATGGCGTCTAGGGACGCCTGTCCAAGAGCCCTTTATCCCGAACAGCGAAAAACGTTTGCAGAACCCTACTGAAAGGAACTTAACAAGGAAACATGAATGTGGGTTTTTTCCAGTAAATTCACTTAATTATGTTACAAATATCACTAGATCTTGAAATAATCAATAGCGCAGAACACACTCTGGCGCGGAACATAAAGTGCGTGTGACCAGATGTTTTAAAGAAACACAAAATTTAAATCAAATAATGTTTAACCATTATAGCCAGAGTATATTACGTTGAAAATGTAAAATGTTTATATTTTGTCACAGGCCATGCCCATGATTAGAAACCAGAGAGTTGCGGCAAATATTGGAAAATTGTGGTAAGGTTTTCATAAAATTGCGAAATAGCGAATATTCCGAACAATCCACAATTATTAAATTTGGTAAAAATTTGCTAATGGCGACAATATTTCACCAAATATGACTAGGATATGTATTTCACTCTTTTTTATTGATGCACTGGTATTTCAGAGTAATGTATTAATAAATTTGAGTAATGTATAAATAAATTTGCATCGATTTACACTAATTTAGAAAAAAATGAGTAAAAGAACTCAAAATTGTAACAAAAATGTTAACATTTTGTCCAATATTTTTCAATATTCAGAAAATTGCGGAAATTGCTAAATATTGTGAAATTGCTGAGAATCTAAAAAATTGCGATATTGGAATCGCAATTTTTTGATGTCTCTTCTGATGATGATAAATATCAATATGCAAGGCTTAGAAAGTGCTGATGTCTTTCATATTAGCCATTTCTTAAATATCTTTAAATACAGATATCTTTTGAATCAAATGTTGAATGCCACGACATGAAATAATGCCACGACATGAAACTCGATGAGACATCGTCTGTGGTTGGTTGTTTTGATTGCATCTTCCACTCAGGCTATGATTCACTGAGATAATCAGCTCATCAAAAATTAACCCTTGCTGACTCCAATGTAAGAAAGACCTTTAACCACTGTGGACAGTGGTTAAAGGTCTTTCTTACATTGGAGTCGGTTGAGGCTAAACACACTTGTCTTGATCAGAAAACAAAGCACATTTTTTGTATGTTAATTACAATAATAGTTTGTAGACAGTCAGCTTGACACTGACCAATACTGTAAAACACGAAATTTCTGCAGCATGTTATTTTATGGTTTTGTCTCTTAGAAATTTTGCTGGACTTGTGCATGCCATTTTCGCAAGTTTAACAATTCGCAAAATTAGATTTAAAAAAACACGCACGCGAAAGTGTCATGTTTTACCGTACATGTTCTTACAACACAGTACAACCCCCAGCCTCTTGAACATGGCCTGTCGACTACAAACACTTATCTCCATGCAACAACCATTCACACAACACATCACCAGAGCTTAAGTAGCCTTAGACTGAGTGACCAATAGAAAGTAGTATCAGTGTTCCCCAGCATGCCTGCAACTCCATCGGTAGAAAACATTCACAGACTCATCAACAAATTAAACTTTTAGAGAACAAAGCAATGAATGATATACAGAGTGCGTCATAAAAAAACAACCCCCTAGCGAATTCGCGATAACTCGGCCAAAAGTAAATACATTTAATTGAAATTTTCAGGGATTGTAGCTAAAATAATTTGACACAAGTTCTGAAAATTTCACTTGGAAATCTGCTTGTATGCAAAAGTTATGAAACTTTTACCAAAAAA